>JANHGO010002883.1:0-76373 GCA_024606505.1 Aquila spilogaster
AATGATGTCTGATGCTCTAGTAAAGTGGGCTTCACCTGATCACATTGGTCTGTGTGTGTTGTCCTGTGCCTCCGCACATATCAGATGGCTAATCCTTCTCATAAGGTGCCTTTCATCCTTACAGCTGAACATTGTTGATTAGGGTCAGGAATTTCAGTGAAGGCTGATATGGGAGAGGAAGAACTAAGAGCAAGCAAATAATTCCAGAGATTTTTAGTTAGATATAATAGAGTCAGTACAATAACAAACAGCTGACGCTTCTCGATATAAAAAACAGCCGTTCCTTTCCTATATAAATAAGGACCATGATGATGAAGCAGTACAAAAACAAAGCAATCTGGTCTTGGGGCACATAGATGTCCTGTAATATTTCAACAGGCTGTAGGAAAACTAGCAAAAATAGCTGATATACAGAGGAGGATTTAATCAGGTGGGAAGATCCACTGTATTCTTTCTGCCTTCCCCAGCACTCCTCGTACAGTGGTGGACTGCTGACCTCCTACCTGAATTGCAGCCTGATCCAGCCATTAATATTTCAAGGGCAAGCACTGACACTTGTCACGATCCACTGAAAACCACTAGAACTGCATGGGAGAGTGTCAATGAATTGCAGACTGATGGCATTGCTTAGTTAGGCAAACCATTCAGCTAGTGTTTGATGGTGTACACTAAAATTTCTCTGAATATCTGAATATTCTGGCACTCAGTTCTGCCTTTCTTATGCTTGAAACTATTTTTCTGCTCTAGTAGCATAGGCAGGAACAGCAGTATTCTGGTCATTTTTATATCAGCTGCAGAATTTTTCTTTAAATCCCAGATGATGAGTCAAATAATACACAGTTTCTAGGAACTTGTATGTTAAGTCACTTGAAATAATTTCTGCTACTCATTTTTTACTCCTTTGGAGACTGGTTCTTAGTTCATAGCCCAGTCACCCAAAAGAGACTTCTGGGACTTATATTCAGCACACTGCTGCAAGACTGAAATGCTGCTCCATTTAACTATTATAAGAACAGCATCATGCTATATATTAGGTAGCTAGTAGCCGCTTTAAAATCCAGCATGAGAGTAGGAATCTAACATGAGAGCTCTGGTGTCCCTGAAGAATTATTCTGATTCACATGAGAATTGAGTTAGACTAGTGTTAATTTTTTCCTTTGTGGTCTTTGTCACTGGTAGACTACAAGTTTTCATGAAATATATGATATCACAGAATTTCCATACCACTACATATTCAAACTATTTTGCAACACTACTTTATGGATTCAATTTCCTATTTTCGTACTGAGTCATCCATGCGAGGTATTGCATGACCTCAGAAGACTTCCTGGAACTGATGTCAACTGGATAATCCTGTACAGAGTGAAGTTATTAGCTCTTCTGTTACTTAAGGTTTAAGTTATAATTCTACTTTCTAAAGTACCTCTAAATCTGTGCCATTGGAAGAAAGAGAGGCCATGGACATTCTTGTACAGCTCTTCATCAGACGTGCCTTAGTAGATCTCTTAGCATCACCTGCTCCACTTTGCTGTCAGCTGGGTAATTGTTAACAAACTGCCACTTTCTTGAGACAACCAGAGCTTTTTTTGCAGTCAGTGGCTTGGATCTGCAGTCAGCAGTCTGAATAACTGAAGACTTATTTCAGAGCTAGCTGAGTTTCCCCACAGCTGTACTGCCATCTGGCCTGTTTCTTTTACATCATGCTCCATGTCTCATTATTCTTTTCCTATGAGCTGTCCTTGTGTCTATTAATCATCACAACTGCTTGTTTTCCCTTGCCTGGGATTTGGTCCTCTAATCTCCTCTTCAGTTTCTTCAGAATTTATTCAGTCACAGGGTATTTTTGAGCTGACTGAATGAGTATTCCCTTGCCTTAGAAAAAAATGTGACCTCTGTAATATAGGTTCTGACTTCAGCTGTGCCCTTCTTGTATTCCCCTCCAACTGAAGAAATTTGGGGCTATACACTGCAGGCAGGCAGTTACAGCAAGGAATTCTGGAAGGATGAGTGGCTGTATGTAAACACTCCAGAGGGAGTGTAGGAGAGAATGAGCTGTGGGTCTCTGCTCCTTTTGCAGAGGGTATGGCAGTTTCTTCAAGGTTATCGCACAGCAAGTTAGCTGGAAAAGAAAATACAGAAGATTTTTTTGTAGTGAAGCTGCCTGTTGGAGGACATTGATGAGCCAGCAGGCATGAATTTGACAGTTTTGGGCGAGCAAGGGAAAAGGGACTTGCTTCCTTTAGTCAAATCTCAGAGCTGAAGATTGTGACAGGTAAGAGGAAGCTTCCTCCAGCTCTGCTTGGCTAGAGGGAAAAGGGAGTCACTGCTTGTCAGGAGGAAGCCATGCTGAGGAGTGACAGAGGAGCTTCTGCTGGTTTCTCTGCTGCTTTGTCTTTTATCCATTCTGTTACTGATAAGGATAAGATAAGGGTAACTAAACTGAAGACATTCCTGACATCAGGATGGAAAAGGCAGAGGGGTCACAGTGAATGAAACTGAAAAAGAGATAAAAGTCAAAATTGTCATCAGTACAAATCTAGTGAATGGTGTTATGCAGGATGCAGATTTAACCCAAGGCCTTCCCTTTACAATCCTCGTACAGCAGGAACCAGCCATACAGAAACCAGAGTCATTAATAGGTCTACCCTCTCAATATAAGAAAATTTTAGCTTATTAATGCATCAGCAATTTTTAACTGGAGTTGCCATGTGTTTTACATTCTTACATTGTGTTTTTTGCATTTTTCTGAATATTTTAGCATCTCTAAGCTGCGTGGAGTAGAGCTTGTCAATGTTAACCAATTTATTGACTATCATTTTCACAAACTTAATTATCAATTTAAGAGGCTCTTGTCCCTTCCCTTGCTTGAAATGTCTTCCGCTGTCATCTGTGCCAAATGCCAAACCAGCAATGTGGGACTGAGGTCTAGGTGATGGTGCAAACATCTGGCAGGATAACTATGGCATGCTTACCTTCCTTGTCTCAAATCAAACGTCACTTGTGCTTATAAGCAGAAAAAAAGCCAGACAAAACTACACTGTTTTCTTTCCCACCTAGTTTTTTTGAGCTTATCTCACTTCTGAGTCCTGTTATATCACATGGACTTTTCTGCTTTGGACTTTCTTCTGTCTTCCAGGCCCTGTATCCTCATGACTAAACCTTTAAAGTCTTTCTCAGTGTTTTCAGAAGAGAACAATTTCATATTGACTATAACTGGAGGTATCTAGTTAGAGCTGCATACAAAGTTTTAAAGAAAGGACTGTTGGGTACTTTCATCATCATGTGTAAACTTGCATAATTCTGTACCCTTTCAAAGTGATGTCATCTGAGGTAAGCTGATGGATGTTGTCTGAAGATCTGTTTATTTAGCAAGTAAGTACAGGAAACCTGGACAAAAGCTTTCATCAAAAAAAGATCAAACAGAAAAGGTAAACTCTCCCTGTCACAGGTGTTAAATTCTGTCGTAGCTCAAAGTCTACATAAAAAAGAGTGAGTAAACATGAAACTAGACAGTATTACTCTTACCATTGAGAAGTTAGATACAAAATCAGAGAAACTAATGCTGTGCTTATAAATAGTAGCCTCTGTCTCTCAAGCCCCTCATTCTCCCTGCAGAGGACTCCGTGAAGCCTGTCTGCGGTTAGCTCAGCGCCCCTCATCCAAGCTGAGTGCCAGGCGCAGGGAGTGGCTGTGCTGACCTCACTGGCCATTGTGCTGCCCTCGCCACCTGCCCACTGCATCAGGGTTGTCCCTGCAGGGTTGCGGAGTCCTTTGTCTCTCCAGCCTGGAAAATGGGATGACATTGAGTTTCCCTGATATATGCAGTCTGGAGTAGAGCCAGGTCAGGATGCAGTTTACCTGAGACCTTATTTAAAGCCATGACTACTAAGCCATCTTTCCTATTTTCTCTCCTGCCTGCTTCCTGTTACCTGGCTTCTGTGGTGGAGGAGATGCAGTTTCATCCATGTGATTCTGCGTGCTACACAGTGGTCTTAGTTCACCTTCCAAAACACTCATGATTAACTGGAAGACCTGGAGAAGAAACTTAAGAAGGAAATCAGAGAATGTGCTGGTAAAGTTTTCGTGGGTTCAGGTAGGGATTTTCATATCATGTCACATATCAGTCATGAGAGATCAGGAAGGTTATTCACAGAGGTGTTTGTTAGCAGAATAACATGGACTGGCATTGTCACTTTTGTATCAAAGGAGATCTAATTATCATAGGGGTATTACCTTGTAGCAGTCTTCAAAGTGTTAAGAAAGAAGCTTATGTTGAAAGTAGCAAGATGGTAAAAAGAAAGCAAGGTGGAGCTGGAGACACAAGCAAAAAGCAAAGTAGAAAATAGCAGTAGTGTTTGGTATAGACATGAGTGTCAAAAGGACTGGATGCAACAGAGCTGGAAAAGTAGAGGTGACAGTAGTCAAGCAACAAGATTATCAGCCCATCGATAAACACTTTGGCAGTCTCTCAGGCAAAACATGATGGTCTTTGCAAAGCTGTGGAGGAAGGAGTGATAAGATTTAAACAGTGCCAAGATATAAGGCAATCTGGGAGGGGGGATGCAGAAAGATGGTGCCCAGCTTATGCTTAGTGAGTAGGAAGATGATGCTGTCATCCCTGATGAGAGGAGAAGGAGAGAGAAGGGAAAATGGGAAGAATTTTGAGTCTTAGTCAGATTAAAATAACAGACCTGCAGCAAACACTGAAGTGTTGTCACAGTTAGATAGATGGTGAATGTTTTTAAGTGAGTTTTGCAAAGTGTTTCTAAGGTATTGATTCCTTCATGCCATTTCTCTCATCTATGTGAACTGAACAGCTAAGCACAAACAGACATTTGAAATATCTGGTTATTCTGCCCCATCCTAGAGTCTCCATTTCTTATGAACAGTTTTAATCAAGAGAACAGAGAATGTCAAAAGAAGAAAAGATGAGCTGTGCACCCTTTTGCAGAATATGAAGTGAAACAGACTTTGAGAACTGAACAAAGAGGAAGTAATTATGAGAACTGATCTTCACAGGAACTGAGGCAGGAAAATAGCTGACAGGCAGGCAATTTTCTTTTGTAATAGACGTTGGGCAAAAAGAAATCCTGGAAGAGCATGAGTCTACACTGGTAAGTGCACAGAAGCAGATAGAACTGATGAGGGTGCTCAAACTACTCAAAGCCTGTTGTTTTCCATAGGGAAAACTACAAAAGCCTGGACTTTGACAGATGTAGTTGTTGTTGGATAACTTCATGGATGTCCAAAAGAAATACATAAAAAACTGTTAAAAGACGAAAAAAACCAGTGTCAAAACCATTTCAGAAGAGCAGATGAAAGTACTCAGTAGCACCATCACAATGTACATATAATAGAAATGTGAATATAACCAGCAATCAGACTCACCATGAAGAAAGGGATAAGGAAACAATTGGATGGTGCCAGCCATATCCATCTTTATAAGATAAAAATCATGTAAGGGCATAGAGACAGAAGGCTTACAGTAGATGTGAATTGCCTCATGCACAGCAACATGAATGTCATGCTCACAAGAAAATATGGAATATATGTATGGAGTGCAAAATGGTTTTTACTGTTTCACAAATACACCTCACAAGTATGCAGAAAAATGCAAGATATAGAGTGTGTATTACTGGAGAACAGTTCAAGGGATAGAATCTCAGCAGCAGTGATACCATCATATTCTTATCAAACAGTGACAAATGGATGCAGAAGTACCATAGTAAGGCACAAATAAAGTGAGATAGCATGTAAAAAAGCATGGCCCATTCTGAAACATTAACAGTACCGGTATCAGCAAGACTCACAGGTTACAGAACATATCTATTCCATATAGCTGGGGTATGCAAAGATAAAAATACCAAACCTTAGGTTTCTATGTAATGAATGTGTGCTAGCAAAAAGCATGGTACTGAAAGGTCTTGAGTCTGTAAAGCTGGTTAGGTCCCAGTGACAGTGGAGTCGTTTGGAGGATCTCACAGTAGAAGACATTTTTTGAACATTCCCTTAATGTTTCTGAAAGTGTATTTCCTGTGACATTGCATCACTGAAATCTCTAAATGCAGACCCTGCCATGCATGAACTGAAGTAATCACTGTTGAGGAAGAAACCTAAGGAAGTATAAATTACAGGATCTGTCATATTTGAGAATGAAAGAAAAGGTGGAGGAACCATTGCAGGGCAAAATAGGCCAACCCTTTTATCCATAGGTGAAGGCTGCAGGCCAGACTTAATGGAATCAAATGAAATTAAAAGGATGAGATCATTTGTATTGCCAGTTTATATAAGAAGCAGGTACTAGAAAATCCTGTGTGTGGGAGGTATCCAGAACAGCAGACAGAAACAATCAGATTGGGGTTGCTGCTACCCACTCAGTTTGGATGACATTGGTTTGCACACTGCACACAGCAGGTGCTAGATGTTCAGTGTAGATGACTGCTGGCCTAAGCTGGACAAAGTGTCTGTTTTCAGGATTCAGATGGAAAACAGTGTTTCCAGGGAATGTGTCATTGATCTATCACCTACATTAGAGCTATGCTGGAATGAGAAAGTAAAATCTTACTAGAAGTGATGACATCCTTGTAGACATCAGCTGAACTAGTAGGACAGCGCCTGTGTAATATGGACAAAATTAGGACAATTACTGAAGTGAATCTCTGCCAAAATACACTGCTTTTGGTGGAAACCTTTCTCTTTACTTCAGTGGTCACTGGATCAGACTTTGACCTGATGATTCCTTCTCTTCAAAGAGAAGGTGGAAAAATACCTCAGTATTCAAAAAACATTGGCAATACTTTTTAGAATGTCCAAAAGTTTCAGTAGTGGATTGAGTCTAGGCAAGGAAAATTTCAATTGGAAAGAGGTAGTTTCAACTGACTGTGTGTAACAAACACAAAGAAAAACAAGGGACTGCAGACATCTCCCATTTTTAACCATGGCACTAAGAACGATTTGTATGAAAATGTCATGAGCAATGATAAAAGAGAGCCTTTCTACAGAATTCACTATGGAGAAAGAATGTAGCCTTTTGTGGGGGGAAATGGGCTACTGTAACTGAATCATTCTCAAAAGATTTAAAAATAAATCTTATTTGCCTCTCCACCATGTGTTATATTTTTGACTGACAGTAAATTACATAGGGCTGCTAAATACAGCAGTAGTATTGTTTGGGTTGTTTTTTTTTTCAACTTAAAAACTGAACTGTCAGCTCAGTTGTGGATCTCATTAGATGATCATGTGGCTAAAAAACAGAATGGACTCAGTTGTATTGGTTTCATTGTCCAGACCTCCACAGACTTTCTCTTCAGCTTAGACAACCTACAGTCAACCCTAACAACCCACAAAAATCAATTGAATTCTGAGAGCTTTGTGTCAGATCTTCATCTGTTAAACACTGAGGTAATAGTATTTCTTCTTAATCTTACGCATTAGCTGTACAGGATCCATGTTTTTTGTCATCTTTAGCTGTGCTGATGCAAATACCCAATTAATGACTTTGGCACCTTTATTTCTTTAGGTAATGCGAGCTAAACACCTAAGCTGGTTATTTGCTCTTGAAAAATTATACTGACTAAATCTTCACATGATCATGGAGATATCATTAGGTGCCCCAATGTTTTTAGAAATCTGCCACCTAAATTTTTGAGACGGATATATGAAAGACAAAACCCAGAGAGGGACTTAGGAACTATAGCATTCAACAGTAACTTAATGGAACTTAAAAGCTGCTGATCGGTATTCTGACACTTCAAGATAGCCATCTGGAAATGCTAAGGGGAGGAACAGACTTTGTCTTGTATTTCTTCAGAGGTAGCTTTTTGCTGTCCCCTTAGGATTCACATTTGCTGGAGAGAGGGTTTCAAGCTGTGACATTTTTCAGAAAATTGAAATATAGAATTTGGATTTGTTTGAATCCTTCATCTGATTTGGAGTGGAGATATCAATTTAGATCTCCACATCTCTCCAAGGGAGTCTAATTGCTGGATTAGTAGATATTAGGACTGTCAAAGAGGGAGGCAGCTCATATGGCTCCATTTTGTGCAAAATAGACAAAATACGTAATAGGCCCATGTCAACAGGAGTTAGAGTTTGGATGTTCTGTCAGGCAAGGGGTAATGAGGACCTGAGGACCTGATGGTATAAAGCCTTAAACCGTCCACATCAGGTGATCACTTTGGTGAGCTGAGTTTCCTTAGGAGGTAAGTAAAACCACTAAAGTCATCCATCAAGTGAATTATTCTCAGCAGTCTGAATATAATTTTTCAGTTTTAATTTCTTTTTCTTCTGAACTTTTAACCTTCCTTCTTCAGGGCAGAACTCATCATACTTTCATAACCTACCTCATCTACTTGAGCTTCCCAAGAAGGAGTGTTTTGGCTTTGGCTGTGAATGTGTTTGAACTATTGGCATATTCCCCAATCTAATTTAAAACAGGTTAAGAGGATTTCTGAAGAGTGTTTTCTGAAGGAAGGAGACATTAGCAAAATGCAGAAGCGTTTAACAACTGATCTGGGTATGATACTTCCTTCTGTGTCCTGCCCAACCTTCCTTTTCCCATCTTTGCTTATTGATTTGTGGGCTAACTCTTGACATACCTTCTCCATTTCCTCCTCAAACACCTTTTACATTCAGTTATCTTTTTTTGTTTGTTTCTGAATCCTACCACATCCTTGCCAGCTGTATGTAATCTGTGATTTTCATGCTTCAAAGATATTCCAGGTCTTCCAGATTGTTTGGCAGCAAAAGCTCTCTAATCAGCTTTGGCAAATGTTCATTTAAGACATATTTTTTCCATACATTATCCTAATGGGTTACCTACAGGTAAATCCAATGACCTAGTCACATTGCTTCTTCCCCTTTTTGGAAAATATCAAGACTATACAGATAAAGACTGAAAGGCCTCTGACACTGTTCATAGCAACAAGCTTACCTGAGTTAATAGAGAACCCATCATCCATTCTTAAGAGCTAACACAGGTTCCTTTCTCTTTGATAGGTATTTCCTTCTGAGCATCATTTCTTTTCTATTTCAACTTCCTTCAGACACTGAGTGTGAAACAGCTGTGACTGTGCCTCAAAATCTCTTCCCTTCTATTTTCTTTTTTATCTCCTGTTACAACTGCCAGCATAGAACCTGCTGATCATATACTAGTAGCTATTATATTTCATTGTTCTGGTATGTATTGATTTGAAACCTTTAACCTCATCTCTACTTTCTGAAAACTCAAGCATAATGGTAACATATCATTTGTCTATGATCTGAACTGGCGTTTATCACCAAAATGGCACTAAAATCAAGAGCTGTTATGGGTGCAAAAGATTTATTCTCATTCCCAGTTAGCTGATTTCTGGGAAATACCATGATTTACGTAAAAGAAAGTGCATATCATTGATGGCCATAGTACTATTGATAAAGACATTTTTCTAGTATTTACAAAATAGTCTTTGAGTTCTTTGATTTTCACAATAACATAAATGTACTTTCTTCTTCCCCTTTCTCCATGGTAGGTGATTGAGAAACATAAGATTTTCAAATCTGACTTATGAGACACTGAATTTCCAGGTATGTTTGACTCCTTCCATGAGAGAAAATGCATATAGACAGAAAAAGACAGCCCTCTTTTATAGCGTACTGTATTTCTTCACTCCTACAAAGTGGCATCTCAGCTTGGTATTTGAGCCTGCACCACCCTCAGATCTCACACCTGTCTCTCCCTCTCATTCACACATCAGCAACCTACATCCTCCCATGTCATGAGCCAGAAGTGCAGCTCCCAGCACAGACTGAGTTCCTCCAGCAAGCACTGCAAGTGAAGCAGCCAGTCAGCATGGAGCCACTGGCACACACAGAAACAAGCTGTTACTAATTGGTAGGCTGAAAGTAACTCCCTTCGTAGAGTCATGGTTAAAGCTCAGCTCAGCTAAATGCTTCCCCACACAAGGAGCTGAAAATTACTCTTTCCCCCTGAAAGTGACTCTGAGCCCATGATCACGAGGATCCTTTGGCCTCTCTGGGCACCAGCTCCAGTGCTGGACCATTCTTACAATGAAGAAATTTTGCTAGTATCTGATCAGGGTTTCCCTGGCTGTGTGACCTGTGCTCATTGCCTCTCAGCCTTTCCCTATGTGCCTCTGAGAAGGATCTGGCTCAGTCTTTTTTACCACTGCCCATTAGGTAGTTAATACAGCAGGTAGATCCCCCTATAGACTTTTCTTCTGTAGGCTGAACAAACCCAGGTCTCTCATTCATGTGTTGCAGTCCCCTAGTTATCTTAGGATACCTCTGCTGGACGTCCTTCAGTTTGACAGTGTCTTTTGTGTACTGGGGAGCTCATACTGGGTATGCTACTCCAGATGGCACCTCAAAAGTGCTGAACAGAGAGAATAAGCTTTTGCCTTGACCTGCTGTCTACACTTTTGCTAATGCAGCCTAGTATGCCATTGACTCTCAGCCCCCATTAAGGCATATTGCTGACTCATGTTCAACTTGTCTGCAAACACCAAATATCCTGTTCACCTGGTGAGTTGGCAGCCATGCGGCCCAGTGCTGCAGCAGATGTTCTCTGCTTTCTCACCGAGACTGTTTTTTCTGGGTTTCCATTTCCTTTTTGTGCTCTAGATGAGATACTGTTCCTTTAGCTTCCCCATTGGGGGTGGGGTGAGGAGGAGGGTAAGCTGTGTCTAAGAGTAAGTTTACAAACTTCCCACATCTAGTGATGCTGTTGCCTGGTTCTGGATACTGATAATATATTATGTGGCCGCCTAGGCAATATAGGCTATAATTAGGCATACTATTCACACACATACACACAGAGCCCCAGACACACTCTTCTGAATGTACAGTGCTTTTGCAGAAAGCTCAGTAATGGAGAAAAGCCTCCTATAGGTTGTTCCTGTCCAGTCACATATCCACTCCAGAGCAGTTTAATTGCTATTTAACTAGAGACATAGAGCATGAGACTATTCAGTGTTGCATGTGCTCCATCTCCCAATACGACAAATATTTGTAACTGTATTGGTGATAGACACTTCCCTGAAGTTTGTTATGTCTTTGTCTGTATAGCCCAATCTCTTCATACTTTTACATCTGGCAGTTCAAACCCATTGGCCATTCCTGGACTCACTCCAGAATGGTTTCCCAAGCCTTATGTCAGAATGATATGTTTTCTTTGCCGTTATTGTGTTGCCACATTAGTTTTATCTGGCAGCAAGAATGACAACTACAGCAGGTCACTTTAGGGTGGTACAGCACTTTTCTTCTTCCTTATATAAGACCATTGTTCCTTATAGTATTGTCTTTAAAACTGGGGGGTAAAGGAGGATTGACTGTGTTATGATGGTCAGCATCGTTCCTGAGTTGTGCTGTATAGGCTACGATACGACCTTCTCCTCTTCTCCTTCCTGCTGTTGCATGATGTTGCCATTTGAAGAGATGGCTGCTTGGAGCAGCAGCAGAGAAGCTGGAGAATGGGGCCAAGTCCTTACCAGCTAAAGACTTTCCAGTTAACATTAGAAGAACAGCTGTTAGGTGCCTCAGAGAAGCATTGAAGGGGGAACTCTGGGAGTTGCTTCTTGGAAAAAGGGTGTGCTTAGGCAGTTTCTCTAGAGATTTTAGCTGACAGAGAATCTGTAAGTATTTGCCTTCAGGGAACAGGAGGCAGATAGCCTGGGTGATGGAGACAAGTTGTGCTGGTAGAAAACCTCAGCAGGAGTTATATTAAGGGCTAAGTATGAAGACCTGGAGCCAGGATATTCTTGTGTTGCTTGTTAAGTTTTTCAGTAAGTGGAAATCCCCAAAAGGGAAATGTTCTCTAGGACTTGTCTAATGTGAAGGAGAATGTGAAGGGAGCTGAGAGACATGGTGTTAGCAGGGTTACACTCTGCCAAGGGGATGCGTGCCCTGGGATGGTGCAATGTTGGCTTCCTCCCCATGCAATACACACAAATGCAGATTGAAGACAGAGACTGCCTTTCACATCAAGAGTGTCTATGTTCAGTTAATATTTCTTTGCTCTTTTGCTCCTCTCTGAGTCATCTATTGTTCTTTGTTCTTAGAGCTTCTCCATGAGGGAGTTTAGTCTTGGTGATATTAATTTGCTTTGTTTTTTGGGAGCAATTGCCATTTAAAGCTATTTGTTAGCTTGCTTTATTTATTCAGTCCATGTATTTGACTTGTTTCTTCTCTTGTATCTTTGTCCTGTAAGGATTTTCATGCTTTCTTTTTTGCCTTGCTTCCCTAAAACACCAAGCGTCATCTCCCAAATTGCTATTTATATGTGTCCTGAATTATCAACTTCCACCCACCAGACTAAAAAGCACTGTTGTGCTTCCATTGCTCTTACTGTAATTGTACTTCCTTTTCGAGAAAAAAAAAAAAATCAACTCATGTAAATAAGTAATGTGCTCCGTTTACAGAAGTAGAGCTGTGCCAGGAACAACTTGGGCTTTTAACTGAATGATCTGACCTTGGTTTATATGGTAATGTCCTGGGAGAAGGGACTCATCTACATATTTATATCGAGACAGACATATTATTAGTGTTAGTCATAAAGAGGAAAGCACTACCTCAAAAAGTTTACAGAAATGTCAGTTGTGTATTTTTTAAAAGAAGAAATGTAGTCTTGATGGCTTGAGAACTGACTTTTTGAAATAATAACTATCTTTTTTTGAAGGAGGATTGCTGATAACTGAGAAACATATTTCAAATGCTAATGTCATACTGAGACAGTTCTGACCACATAGTAGAAGATGGAGCAGGCTGAGTAACTAGGCTGACATTTAATGTGAGTGGTATTAGTGTGGGGGTACTTCTAAGTACAGCTGTCATCGTGAGCCGGTTCCCAGGGTAGGAGGAGAATAGGAGCAGGTATCCAAATAAATCATGGTGTCAGCTCTGTGATGGTGTCTCAGGCTTGAGCACAGGTCCAGTTGCTAACAGCATATGCGGTACCTCTCTATTCTCAGAACATTGGAGATGGCTTCTCAAATAGCTATGTTTCCGTCACCTTCCCTTCTCAGTGTATATGCTAAGTTTTCTAAACAGAGATATGGTACACTCATTTTAGTGAATTGTCTCATCTGAACACAGATATCCTGAATATTCAAAAAAATGAGATTTGCCAGCTATTAAAAGTGCTCCTATCCCCTGCAATGAATGCAGTAAACTGTGGTTATAAAAAGGAATGTAGAACTACCTCAGACGTAAGACACCACCCAACCGATATCTACATAGGAAGAAATGACAATTTGTCAGTTGATTGTCAGTCTCTGAAGGGATCTTATATTCCAACAGATGTGCAGGCAGTTGTGAAACTCATGTAGGCATAAGCAATGGGAGAAACCATCTTCTATAGTGATGGCGCAAAGCCAACAGAAGAAAGACTGCATTCATCTTTCAGAATTGGCCTTTCCTTGGCTTGGACTCCATCAATGATCCAAAACCTAACCAAGGAGGTTAGAACGTGGAGCATTTCACTTAGAAGCAAGAATTTCATGAATTCTTCAGTGATTGTTATGCTGACTGCAGTGAAACCAGCAGCAAAAGTAGCTCAGGTTTTGCAAATAATTTTACGTTTATTCAGAGCTTATTTCTAATACCTGGAATAACTGCAGAAGTTATGCGTCAGGTGTGCAAAAAAGCCTTTTCCCATTTTAAATGCATTCATGGCTCTTAAAGGTCCTATACCAAAACCCAACCACCAACTCCTTACTGAAACTCTGGATATTGTTGAATATAGTTATTTCTGACTAAAAGCTGCCTTTAAATATCATGACAGCAATACTGTGCTGCCTCAAATTTTGTGATGTCAATTACAGCTGTGCAAAATTAGTATACAATTTCAGGAAAATTAGACTGGTGGTGCTTTTGCACTTGTTGTTGGTACTTGTTGGATTTCTCTGCTTACTCAGAGAAGTCAGACTCAACATGCACAGCCTTCTACTCTTATCTTTCAACTCTCATTCAAGCTTAGACAGCTTGACAGCATTGCTCAAATACCTGCCCTGGGAGAAGCCAGGCTGCACCTTTCACCAGAGCGAGTAGGGTTGAACCCAGGCTTCAAGAAATTACCTTTGCTGGAGTATAGTTAGAATTTTAACAAGTAAAGAGTAAAGCCTGAAATTAAGGAAGCTCAAAAATGTAGGCCTAATGAAACAAATCTGTTGGTGTTCCATGAAATATTGTTGTAAGAAGTTACCTGGATTTGGGAGTCTCAGTATTATTTGTCAGGTAAAAGAACACAACTTTATCTGTAGTGCCTCAGAATTGTTGTGAAATATTCTAGGCCAAATTCTCAGATGATGAAAAATAGTAGAATGTCATGGAAGAAAATGAGGTTTGCTAACCTGTTCTAGATGATAATCTGATCCCTGGAGGGTTTTCATATCATCTTAAATTATTGTAACATCCGTATCCTTCCAACAAACCATCACTCAGAAAATTGATTTGCCCTAATGGGTCACAGAAATATTTGTATTTCCTGTTCTGTCCTTCATGACTTACAAATATCTTAAAATAATCAGGTATGTAGATATGTATGTATGCATGTATGTTTACAGGGGGTAATTAAATTTTACAGGTGAATAGTTTTGCACTGTTTTAACAAAATGGAAGAGCTCTTTTCTTGGGCACAAAGAAAAGAAACCATGATAAATCAGCCCATGAAAATGAAGTATCCCAGTGCTGACACAGGAACAGATCCTGAGTTTATTAGGCAAGCTGTAGAAGAAGCAAAAGAATGAGATTTACGGTAAAGTTAGACCACTTTCTCTCAGTATAGCTTAAGTGGTATTGTCTTTGTTATCCAGTATGTACAACCCATGTGTTTTGTGCTTATCTTCAGGGAATTCAAATGTATATTCTGAGTGATCATCAAAACTCACTAAAAGGAACAGTGAAGCACAATTAGCTAGGATAATTTAAAATGGTTCATTGGAATTGATCAAAAAATACATAGAGGAGGCAGCTTAGCCTTTAAAGAGCTTGGGAATGTTGGTGATCATTTTTTTGGCCATTATATTTGATGAGGATTATATGTATTTTAATTTCAGTGAAACATGTACTCTTTTGTTGCATGTAAGTTTTGTCTGACCAGAAAAAGTGGAATTTGGCCATTTGCCTGGAATTTCTCAATGTTTGATATCCTGGAGGTCCTAGTGATGTTGCCACTATACACAGATTGGCTGTCCAGTGCATGCACAAGACCTCCAGTGTGATCACAATGGGAGAATGATTGTGCATGTGTTAGTTGTAGTATCTACTCAGGATTTTCCTAGGCATGCTCTTCTTTCTGGTATGAATGCCTCTGTACATCAGTAACTTATATAACTATGTCTGTTTCCAAAAGGCAATGTATGTAGAAGAAATGTGATACTTTTTTCCTTTCTGAGAAGAATTCTATCTTGTCTACTGCTGCAGTATTCAGAGGGAGAAAATATGAGCAAAGAAGGATGGTTGCACAGATAAGGCATAAGACTAAAGATCAGGCATGGGTATGTCATTTATTTTAGCTGGTGACTCAATTCCCCATACTTAAAGAGGAGATGACTCCTCTTACCATACCATTAATGCACAAATTAACCCAAGTGCATAAAAATCTATAGCAATAGTGTGTGTGCCACAAAGCAGGTACTCATTTATTTCCTAAGAGGTGTCTAAGGAAGACTGCCTGACTACTTTGACAGCCTAAAAGCTGCAGTCTAAGGAACTATTTTGCCAGCTCTCTCCCATTTTTCCAAACAGCAGCACTGTCATCCAGTGTATCAGAAGGTCATCTAACCTGAGGGGACCGAAACAGCTGGTAAGTGTCTATATACAATTCCATTTGCTGACCTTCCCATTTATTAAATATTATCTAGGAACTTGCAGTGCCTGAGTACCAAAAAAACCCACCTTTGGAATTTCTTTGGAATTCTTTGCACCTGCTCACAATCCCTTATTACTAACATCCTGCTCTAAATTTGGCCTCCAACATAGATGCCCATATGAGATGCACTTGGCTTTATAGAGAAATTATCTTCAGATATTGAAATACATTGTGAAGAGAGACTTCCTACTTAGGCATGAACTTTCCTCACTCTCTAAATATATACAGTTATCCCAACTGTTATATACCCTACTGTGTCCTTGCAACTATGGAAAAATCACATCAAGAAGGAATTGAAAGTAAAACTTTGCAATATATAGCAATAACTGCAGCACAAATGACGGCAACAGTATACCTTCCTGCTATGTGTTAACTTCAGCTCTGCTGGCAAAGTGACAGCAAGTTTGGAGAGAGAAGAGGAAAGCAAAACAGATCATCATTTGAAAATGGAAGTAGCAGCCTCCATGTCGTGGTTGAACCCCAGCCAGCAACTAAGCACCACACAGCTGCTTGCTCACTCTCCCCCGATAGGATGAGGGAGAGAACTGGAAGAGTAAAAGTGAGAAAACTCGTGGGTTGAGGTAAGGACAGTTTAATAGGTAAAGCAAAAGACACGCATGCAAGCAAAGCAACACAAGGAATTAATTCACTACTTCCCATCAGCAGGCAGGTGTTCAGCGATCTCTAGGAAAGCAGGGCTCCATCGTGCCTAACGGCCCCCCTTCCTTCTTCTTCCCCCACATCATATGGTGTGGAATATCCCTTTGGTCAGTTGGGGTCAGCTGTCCTGGCTGTGTCCCTTCCCAACGCAGGTGGGGTGAGAAGCAGAAAAGACATTGACTCTGTGTAAGCACTGCTCAGCAGTAACTAAAACATGTCTGCATTATCAACACTGTTTCCAACACAAATCTAAAACGTAGCCCCGTACTAGCTACTATGAAGAAAATTAACTCTATCCCAGTCAAAAGCAGCACACTCCACTTCTTCAGGTGCAACGAGAGAGGACATTAGCTTCCTCTCTGGTTTGAATGTGAAGGCAAATATTTTAATACAATAAATCAAGGACAAAAGCATGTGAGATGCCGAGAACTTCACAAGCCTCTGAAGTACCTGGTAGTGAGTCTGGTTGCAAAAGATTGAAAGGTGTTTGGTACATGGAGAATGAATGATTTTGCAAGTACCTATTTACTGTAGGAGGTTTACTGTATATTTCATGCCTACCAGACAGTACCCTATGCCTGCCACTTGCCAATTAAGTCATTCAGCAAAACCAGATTGATTTCCTAACTGCACTACAATGTTTGATCCCTGGACAGACATTAAAATCCTTTTTATAGTTCTCTAAGATTTATGGGGATATACATTCATGAGGGTGTCTTGAGACTGACTGAACAAATACATCATTAGTAAGCTTTTAAGGCATTATGATACCAGCATTGTCCACCAGAAATTCAGGAAACTTAACTGCAATAAAAGCACAAAGACTGCCACAGCTCCATTTCAGTGTCTTCTTAGAAAATACACATTACCTTTGGAAAGCATAAGATAAATATGCAAATATCCTACATCCCTTCTTGTTCTTTTTCTGATTATTCAATAACTAGGACCTATGTTTAACTAGTGTGGTGGGTTGACCCTGGCTGGGCGCCAGGCGCCCACCAAAGCCAATCTATCACTCCCCCCTCCTCAGCTGGACAGGGGGGAGAAAATATAACAGAAGTCTCATGGGTCAAGATAAGGACAGTTTAATAAAGTGAAAGCAAAGGTCGCGTGCGAAAGCAAAGAAAAACAAATGGTGTTATTCTCTACTTCCCATCAGCAGGCAATGTCTAGCCACTTCCTGGGAAGCAGGGCTTCAGTACGCCTACTGGTCATTCTGGAAGACAAAAATGCCCCCCTTCCGTCTCCCTTTACTTAGTTTTTATATCTGAGCTGATGTCATATGGTATGGAATATCTGTTTGGTTTGTTTAGGTCAGCTGTCCTGGTTATGTCCCCTCCCAAGATCTTGCCCAGCCCCAGACTGCCATTGAGGGGGGGCAAAAATGTTGGGGAGACAGCCTTGATGCTGTGCCAGCGCTGCTCAGCAGTAGCCAGAACACTGGTGTGTTATCAACACCTTTCTAGCTACTGATGCAGAGCACAGCACTGCGAGGGCTGCTATGGGGAGAATTAACTCCATCTCAGCCAGACGCAATACAACTAGGTAATTGGATTGTTGGCACCAAAAGCAATTAAAAACTCTCTAATACTTTCAGTCAAAATTAGTGGTGGAATTCCAGAGCCCTGTGTATCATTCTGTCTTCAGTGTGCCTTGGGATTTTAAAATCCAGCTGTAAACTGACAAAACACTTGATAAATGATGCAACAGGAAGTGGTCTCAGTAACATCATTAGTCTTTCTTACATTCACTGGGTCTGTCATCCAGCTCTCCACACATCACCTACCAAGCAAATATACTGACTTTGCACTAGTGTGTGTGATATACAGAACAGGGCAAAAAGCAATTGAAGTCGCTGCGTTTATTTACATGATATAATCTGTAATTGATAGATCCTTTTCTGAAACGTGCTTTATACAAACTAGTAACAGTAGAAGAACTTTATCTCCCTACTCCTGAATAACAGAGAAGAAGGTGGCTTTCTTTAAGATTCTTACAAGGCTCACATTGCCTTACTGCAGCGACATCCTTTACTGTATCATGAAGTCACTGTGAGCTTGTGACCAGTCCCTGCAAGGGATTTCAGTTTATAGATGGGAAACTGAAATGCTGGCATATCTACAGTAGGGAATAGAGGACAGTGCAGAGATTCCCGGGCTAATTACATCCATGAGATTCACTGCAACACCTTGAAGAGAAACTATCCAGGAACACCGAAATGGGATAGCTATTATCATGGTGCTTTATCTGATCCAACAAACCTGCCTCCCAGAAAGAGCTAATAGTCTTGGGCACAGGTACATTCTGGAAGCCCACAAATTCTGGCAGAAAGCTTCACTGCAATGTAGATGTATTTGCAAGGGAGAAAACAGTGACCAAGTAGGATGGTCTGTGACAGAAAAGGAGGTAAGCTCAGTTCCCCTTGAAGAGCCTGGACACTGCCCCAGCAGTAGAACAAGGAATGTGACAGAATGTGACCTTGTCAACAAAAAGCATCAGTTTGTTGTGGCAACAGAGCAGTTATGAAGTCAGCCAAGGGCAGACTCTCTGCAGTCGTTGTGTCCTGGCCTTTGAACTGGGACAACTGCTTTCACATTTTCTGTATGGAAATCCTGTGAAGAGGAGACTGTTGCCTTATGTTTAGCCTGCTACCTGCCCTGTCTTTGGACATCAGTTACCCATGGTAATCAGCTTGCTTTACTTTCTTCCTCTTCTGCTCCTCTTCCTCAAATTCAATAACAAACAAATTGTCTTACTTGCCTAAATCTTTTCTCAGATGTGAAATCTATGCCTTATACCACTTTTATAAAATGCAGTAAGTACTGTGAGCCTAGAAACAAGAGAACTCTTAGTTCACATACTGAAATGTCTATTTAGCTCCAGTGAGTTAAAAGGATAGTATTGACTTCCAGCCAATGACTAGATGTACCCTACAAGTTGTGATCTGACTATGCTGGAGGCAGTAAGAAACTCCCCAGTCTAAGGCAGATTTTCAGTCAAGTTTTATTTCCATGAAAGAAAAGCCATCCTTCTTCTAGCTGCAGAATGATATTGATTATGTTATATTTTAAAGAAGTGTGATACACTATTCTTACTTCCTGGGGGCTCCCAGCCAGCTCCATGGGTTACTGTAAAGGGAATTGCTGACAAATTCTCATCTTAAAAAGCCTGCAAGTGAGATTTTCAGAATGTCTACCTACAGACCTATATCCAGTGATATTTTTTGTTATTCATATCTAGGCAAGGAACATGATGGAACGCAAATAAGAGTTAAACCCCTAGCCACTTTCATGTAGGCTCCAGTGTGCCCTTTGTGTGTGTGCTTACATTATTTGCAGAGTTACTCCTTTTCTTATGTATGGGTCACCTGCTTCATTGTCAGCACATAGATATCCCCATTCTGTTCCAGAACATCCCTGAAGATGCTTTAACATCAGTGGAGGTCTCCCATGTTGAGACAGGAACTCTGTTTGCTGAAGACCAGGAAATACAAGGAGATTTGGAAGACCTCTGTGATCTAGAGGGATCAGAATATTCCTTTCAAACAACCATGGAAGAGCTTGAGGAAAATCAGAAGGATATTCAACTTACTTTACAGGAACCCCAGAATAATGATAACAAGAAGCAACAGCAGGAAAAGATGGTAAGTGGAAGATACAATTCTTCCAGATGTAAAACTACAGTGCATCATGGAACATGTAGATCAGCCAGGAAATCAAGTGTGCAAAGGAAAGTGAGGATCATGAGATATTTAAGTTATTTCTCAGAGGTAAAGAATCTCAGTGACTCCCATTTTCATGGGTTAACATCAAATTCACAAGATGTGAAATCCTTCCATTTGGTCAAAAGAGCCATAGCGTTTGGTTTAGATCAACCAGGCCCTCATTAAATATTTTTAGAATTTTCTTTACATTTTCAAACCAGAGAATTTTTATATGGTGGATATTTTGTATTTTGTAAGACAACATTCAATGGAAGATTTCTTTTCCAACTCTAGGAACAAACTTTTTAAAGGGAAATAATGGATATTAGAGAACTAGTTAGTCATTATACAAATGTGTGAATAATCACTTGAACAAATATTCAGGTTTTAGATTAACATACTCTATTTTCATCTCTCAGCTTAAAAACAGATTTTACCTCCCTCTCTCCAATTTATAGCAGGGAGCCATCAGAGACATGACAACATCATCTTTCATCTCAGACAGCAAAAGAGAGAGCTTGGACACAAAGTGTCATATGGCACATTTGGACATGAAGGAAGGAACCAGTGTTTTGCAGTCAGAAGTATCTACCAGTGCAGAGGAGCTGGAACAGCTCTGTGGCAAGGAGGTCACAGCAGCTGATATTGAGCTTGAGAGGATGAGGTGGGATTTTGTGCTGGCTAAACTGAAATATGAACATGAGGATAATGAAAAGCAAAGGCTTCATGAAGAGAGAATGCAGCAGATTCATCAACAGGCAGTAAAAAGATCAGTAAGTAGGGAAAGGAAAAAGGGTTGAACACTACAGAGACTGAAACTTTCACATTCTATAGTAAGCAATTTGTAAGGTTTTATTCTTTTGCATGTTGAGCAGTACTGGGACTTCTTTTAAAGTTAGACTTGACTAGGTGACCTTTACAGCTTGTACGTATACTTAAGGAGAATGGAGTTGTTCTACTCCCTACAGTGTGAACTATGGTAACATTCATTGCTATAAAATATATTAAAGAACAGTTGACTCACAAATTAAGTTTATGACGTAAGGATCCAATAACTTTTTTTCTCCTTATTTTCCCCCACTGAACATCAGAGGAATTGCTCTGAATGCCACTTTGATCAGTTTCCTGCTTCTACAGTGGGATCAATTTCCCGGGTTACAGTTAGATGACTCAGATAATAAATGCATGAATAAATGAGTGGATGAAAGAATCTACCAAAGTAATGCGAATTTTCTAGACAATTAGTCAGATTTTGCAAGCCTGTTTTTTATAGAAGTAGATGAAGTTATTGTATGTTCAGGCATATGAGTCTGTTGTTAACAGTAGTCCAGCCCCAAAGAGACCATTCTATTTGGCAAGGTTTAGAAAATGGGACAGCTGCAAGTCTTGGTTGTCTAGGCTCTTCCTCATCACATTGGCTGTCTGTGGGCCTGACTCTCCTCCAATTTAACGCAATTTGTCATTGGACTGAGTTAGAGAGTAAGCAGAGTATCTGAATCTCAATCATCAATGTTTTAGAGGTACTTGCATGTTTGTCTTCTCTTGTATGTTCTGTGCTCTAAATCAGGACAGGATGGAAGGATGTGTTTTACACAGTATTTGTAGCATTTGTGTTGTGGTTGTACATAGGAGCTCAGATCACACACAATAGTGGCACGCAGCTAAGCACCGTAGAAGCCCTGAAGTTTTCCATATGCATATATTAATATTTTTTCCATATAGTTAATCCATAGGCCTGGGTAGGATCTCACAATTATGCAAAGTAAATGCAGTTCCAATGAAATTAATGAAGTTATATCAGAGAAAAACAGATGAGGATCAGGTACAATATATATTTGGCTAAATGACTGACATGCATCTGGACTAAGCAAATTAACTACTGAATTCTTTTATTAAATTAAGACCTGAAAGTTTGCCCATGAACATATGTAAAGATATGAAAATGACCATGCAGTGAAAAAACATAGGCAAAAGTTTGTGCCACAGCTGTAGAGATGGATACACAAAAGCCTTACCATGGGCATGCACTTACTTCACATGAATTGCTTTGTGTACCTGCATGCTCATTCTTGCAGTAAATATGAGGTCACTTACCCTCATTTCAGAGAGAGAAAACCTAGCTCATGTTATGGATATGGGTGGGAATGTGACACCTACCACTTAATACAGCATAGCTGATTTGCTCTCAGTTCACATACTGGCTTATTTCACAGCAACTTTTTATGAACTAAATGTCCCAGAGGGCCAGGTGGGCTCAGAGGAGCACATGGACTGGGTGTGAGTGGAACATAGTTGTGTGACATAATGTGTATCTTTTCCTTTTTCCACAGTTTAGCCAAGGACTCCAAGACCTACTCCGGCCCCCGAACCCGTATGCCTTGTTCCTATACTGCTTCATCGTTATTCATGTTATTTATACACTAAAGGAGCTGTCCTTCTACTTTTTCCAAACCCATTATCTGTTCTGTTTTGCTGTTGTGGTCTTTTACATTCTCAAAAAGATTTTCCAGGATTACAAAAATAAGAAGAAATATCCTTAAAAAGGCAGCATATTGTACTCATTTTGCCCCTGTTTTTGCTGCTTTTTTATTATCTTTTCCTCATTACACCAATCATACATGCAGGATTTCAGATATTGCTATATGCGCAGTAGACTAATTATGGAAAACTAACTGATTTCCTCAAGAAAATTCCGACTGAATGACATCATTTGACTTCATGCTGTCTCACCAACATGTTTGGCATCATTCAGGGGCATTCGTCTATACAAATAAAGTTATACACAATAAGAAGTCATTTTGGAATGTGTACTTTCTATTCTATCTCACCTTCTTGGATTAACACAGTGACTTGGGATTACCTGTAATAAATTATCACAGAGAGGTTTCAGAGTTGGGTTTATTAGCATGGAGGGAGGTGCTTAAGAGAATTTAATATTCTGTTACGTATTCACTACCATGCACCAGGCAGACACCTTGCTTTGCCTTAGGGCTCTCTACCTCTGGGACAGCAGCATTCCCCTCTGTGCTGTGCCATCCTCCATAGCTACACACAGTTTCTATCAGCAATAGACCATCAAGCACTGGCAAGCACATACATACTGTATAATCAAGGTATAGTGATTTCTGAAGTATCCACACTGATAAGTAAAGATATTAAACATAGCCCCAATAAAAGGCATTTTGTCTAGTGAGAATGTGACTAGAGCCTTTTAATACTATTTCAGTCATGCAATAGAGGATATTTCCAGCAGAGAATAGGTGAAGAGTCATCTACCATATGGTATGTGAGGTTAGAGTAAGTACAATCTTATCAGCCTTCCACTGTTGCTAGAATCAGAGCATAATTCACCCATATATCCCCATGCACATGCCTTACTCTCTTTTACTTAAATAAGTTTTGTCTCAGTTTGCATTCTCTTTGCATTGTGTTCTTAACAGGAAAACAACCTAAAGAGTGTTTGATAAACAGGCTAGGTATGCTAAAAACTGTTCAGGTCAGGGTAAAATAGGTGTAGTCTAACCTTACTCAGGACTGTGTCCATGATAAGTTTGGCCTCAGTCAAGATGGTATACTTTGGGCATGCCAGTGGTAAAGTGTTTACAAAACCAATGCCATGTACAAGGCTGGCTGAATCAAGGCAGTAGAGAAAAGAATATCTCAGATCTAGGTGTAGTGACTGGGTAGTTTCCTGACAGTGCAGAATGAGTGCAGAGTGCAGGGTCTTCTCGTATTTCCACAGTCTCTGCGTTTCTGAAGCAGTGGAAGGTTACAAGGATGGTCCACTTCACATATACAGAAAAAAACTGCAGAAGATTGAAACGAATGATGACACAATCTTCCTGAAAGGAAATTTAACCAGGCAAAGTGAGGTTGCTTGCTGTAGATAAAACCTACATATGCAGATTTAGAGAACTAGACCAATCAAAAATAAGCAAGTGAATAAAAGCTTTATCCCAGCTGCAGTTCCTCTTTTTCCAGCAAAAGTGACCATTACCTCTCACTGAAATCCCAGGCACCCTCACCCGCTTTAGAATTTCTGTGGAAGGCAATGATTCAACTTTAATTTTTGTAAATGACCTGAGAGTAAGACCTGTAAATAAGCTGCTTTCAAATCCGTGTTTTTCTCTCACTGAAATCATAAGTGTCACCCAGACAACTGAGAGAAGCCTGTCCTTTGTTTTCTTCTGAATCTGAAAAAATTTCCTGTAGATAACCTATATATAAATACGGTTTGCAATAGCACAAGTGACTTAGAGTACTTCATTGCTGGTAACTCTTGGATTTTGAAGAACAGGAGAGATTATATCAGTCTGCATTTAATATTGTTAATTCAAATGACAGCTAGAATTAGTCACAGATGTGAGACCACTGGAAGTTTCAGAATACAGAGTCTGCACAGAAGCATTATTTTTAATATTCAATGCTAACTTTTGGGGAGGGGCACAAGGACTTGGTAGTCTTTTGCATTTTACTTACTGCACACAGCAGGTAATGCTAAATAGTCTTAAGACAGCTGCCTCATCGTACACACATATTCCAAACATATCCCCAAATCATAAAGTCAAGGAGAAAAATAGGTTAGCCTTTCCCTGACAGGTGCTCTCTGAGCCATTGTGGGTACCCATGCTATACTTTTAAACTTATTGCCACATTGATGAGAGCCAGATTTTTCTTTTTAAGTGGCAGTTTCTGTGTAGCTGCCTAGCTTCTGGGAACTTCAGCTCAAAAAACTGTTGAAATACCATGAATCCATTGATAAAGTCATGAGAAGTAGCAATACAGCAAAGAACAGAAAAATCAAACTCCTCTTTAACTGCTTCAGGTCCTTCTGAGCTTTGATCAGCTCTTGCCCTTCACCAGGGTGAAAAATACACTCTTTGAGTTGCCTGGCGGTGTCCTATACCCTTATTTTATGACAGTAGGTTCACTCATCACAAAGCATATGGCTTCATGTGAAACCACAGGGAACTTGGTGGTTTCAGCTATTTTAAGCCTAAAAGTAGCCAGTATTTTACAGCTGGTTTGATTTCAAGAGAACGACAGCAGGTAAAAAGAGCTCAGGGTTGTAGCATAAAGCTATTCTGAAGTTTCAGAAGCCACTATGAAGACCCCCAAGTTAACAATTAAAAATAATAATATCATAATTCCCATAGTTTTTGGCAGCTAACTTGTGATTTATCAGTACTTGATTTGGGCGTTACTGATCTTGACAAAACAAAATGTTTGCCAACTCACCTACTAGCGAAGACTACATTTCACAACATTTATTTATCATTCTCCCATAAGGAGGCTAGCTGCACCAAATCAAAAGGCAAACTTGGAAGTGAAAGGAAGGCCCCAACCCACTCGATAACCAAAACTTGTTTTGTGTTTAGCAACTTCATTCTGGGGCCCTCTAGCCAGAAATTTCTCTGAACTCAAAGCTGGGGGCGGGGGGTTAAAAGGCTGCAAGGGCAGCTTTGTTGCAAAAAGTTTGCACAGGCTGTTTTCAGTGAATTGGTGACTTCAGACCTCACATTTACATTTTGAGCCCAAGATGACCTCCTACCTATATACAAGCTTAACAAATGTGATCAAAACCTTCCTCTTCTTTTTTATTTTTCTGCAGTGGAAGGCTAAGGAGAGGGGATGAGGAGAAAGGCAGTGCAGCAGAAGGGAAGATCTTGCCAGAAGATCGTCCGCTATTGCCAGTTCCAACGCTGCAAAGCTCAGCAGGACAAACGTGAGCCGGCTGAAAGCGGCTCAGTGCACCGGTGAGACCCTTTGCTGTCACTGTGCCAGCCGAGTAAACTCAAGCGAGACGGAGCCTTGCGCCTGTTGGCGTTGCTGGGACGCGGGACAGCACGCCGGTTCCAACATGCGCCCGATTCAGCAGCTCCCTTGGCTTGCCGGCGAGCCCCGGGACAGCCGCGGAAGTGCCCCGGGGCAGCCGCAGCCGCCCAGGCAGCAGCGGCTCGGCGGCGGCGGCAGCGGGAGCGCGAGCCCCGCCCCGGCCCGGCCCGGCCCGGCCGCCGCAGGGCAGGGCAGGGCAGGGCAGGGCAGGCTAGACTAGGCTGCTCTTAGGGACGGGTTAAGAGCACGGGGAGTGACAGCCGAAGGGAAGTCCCTGGCCGGCCGTGGGAGCAAGGAACCAAGAAACCGTGGAGAGCTTCAGTACAGCACAGGGGTGAGTGATATGAGCCCTTCTGTATGAGCAAGGAGGGTGTTATGGGTGGGTTTTCATGCTCTGAAGAGTGTGATGTTAATTGTACTTATTTTTTTTACCTGTGCAATCCCGGAAATGTTGCTCAGATAAAAAAACCTGTAATAATTTGTGAAGAATGATTTGCAAGTTGCAGTTATGAGGAGTGAGGTGGGATAGGACAAGAAAAATTGTTTTTGCTGAACTGCAGCAATGTCCCAGCTGCTCGGCAGTACCTGCGTGCTTAGGTGTGCTCTTTGCCACTCTGAGCCTGGCAGGCACAGACGGGGAAAGAGGGTGTCAGTAAAGGCAGGTGGTGGAACTCCTGCCCCCCTGGTTTTATGGAGCAATTTTTCTATGGTAAAGAGTTAGGTGCAGTTCTGCTAGTTGTATAAAGGATTGCTGTTGCTCTAAACAGGGTGCTTTTGCTCCAAGTCTTTGGGACTGGTTTAAAGGCCAGTACTACACTTGTTAGCAGTCATGAGCAGCTAACTTCTAGGTATACTGTATGTGCTTTGGGTTTTGGGCAAGCAGGGAGAAGAGACTTTCAGGTCATCTGATACCCCTTTTCAGATTAACATAAGCTCTGCTGGAGAAAAATCTTTTAGGTCTAGCCTGCTGCCTTCAGCTTTATAAACTGCTTTGTAGATCTTACAGAATGAGGTAGGCTCCCAGTTGCATTACAGTTGTGGGGATGACTCCCCAACATACAAAACTAGGGTGCAAAAAGTGTGTGTCTGTGTATGCAAGTGGCTGGTTCTTCCTCTCAGCTGTGGGAGGTGAGGCCTGACTGGGTAAGTGCTTGCACCTGGGATGCCACTGATCACAGCCAGGTGTGGGCTCAGCCTCCTTAGAGGAGCATCACACCCTAAATCCCAATGCTCTTTATCATCTTCCATTTCCTTTCCAAAGACCCAAACCATATGACCTAAATGACAGTAGTGTTCTTGAATTGTTATTTTGTCTCTGCTTGGTTGTATAAGGGCTAGCTTTGACATGTGTTGCATATTTAAAAGCTTTATATCTCTGCAGAGATGCACTGTGTCTGCATAAACACTTGTGTTCTTGGCTCTTCTCTAAAAAATAAGGTGTTTGTAGCGCTAGGTTAACTAATTCTGCACTTTTGGGATTTCTTTCTTGTTTGGAGCTTGGGAACTGTGGTTGCTTAGCACTTCATGGACTCAAGTCCTTTCAGACTACTTGAAATACCCAACCTTGGATGGGTGTTACTGAAGTGTGAGATATGCTGTTGCTTTATTGTTGTGAAGAGAAATTTAAAAGCCTGCCTCGGTGCTTTTGTCCAAGGACCTTACCGTGTAGATAGCCTCTACGCTACAGCTTGGTCCAACTGTCACTGAAACCAGTGAAAATCTTTCTGTTAACCTCAGTGCTAGCTGGATTAGCTGTTCTGGCTTGCAAAAGTACTCAAGAGTATTACCACTGTAGGGGCCGATGGGATAGTATAGCTGTAAAAGTCTCATTACAGCCACAAAACGTTCCAGTGCTGTACACTGGGCAGCAACTTTTGATCTGAGTTGTTTAGTGTTTCCCATGGTGTTCTTCTTTTGGCAGCAGAAGCTGGTGAAATGTTTGCTTGTTTGGGGGATTTTTGAGTACTTCAGTGAGGGAAGCAAGAAAATAGGTCCTTGTTTGCTTTCTTCTGCAGCCTTGAAGTCACAGTAAAGAACTTTAATTTCCATTAAGAAATCTCTCCCTCTGCATTCTTTTTTTGGTGTGTGTGTTCTTCTCCCAAAAGTCTCACTGCTGTTGTGAAAATCCTGATATCCATGTGGGTTAAACTTACTGGAGAAAAAATTGAGTGTGTGACCTCTTTCACCAGCTTAGTGAAATCAATGAAATTGGTCACCAGCACAAAGAAAGATGGCTTTATGTGAATGCTTGAAAGAGACAGAGATGGGGAAAAAGGATGAGGTGCATCTCTAAGATGCTGAGGGTGATTCTGGTTGAAGGAATGGAATTCACTGGACACCAGTTTCTCTGACTGCGGTGAACATGTTTGTGGGCTTTGCCTCCTGTAAGGCAATTTTGCAGGTGTTGAGTGTGATGGTACGCAGCTGGACTAAGGGCTTTAGCAGGACATTCATGTAAATGAATCAGGCTCTTGTTACTTAAATTATTTGAAGTAGTACCATGCTCACAGTTGTTCCTCCATCCCTAACTCGGTAAGCATTTCTCCAGTGCTCCTGAAGGACACCCTGCATCTGTCCTCAGTGCACTGCTGCTCTGCATGACTCCAATACAAACACCACTGCCTCTGGTCTCCAGAGCTCTGAGTGCTGCTTCCTGCACATTGGCTGGCAGCTCTGCCTTCAGCTTTGGTGTAAGTAGAGATAAATGGCTTATAGGACTTTGGCTATTTCTAACCAGGTTGTCTTCTGAGTGCTGAGGGTAACCACCCAAAATGTGGTGTCTCTCCAGGGCTGGGGAACCACCATCAATCAGGTGGTGC
This sequence comes from Aquila spilogaster, assembly GCA_024606505.1. Classification (NCBI taxonomy): domain Eukaryota; kingdom Metazoa; phylum Chordata; class Aves; order Accipitriformes; family Accipitridae; genus Aquila; species Aquila spilogaster. The sequence goes on from JANHGO010002883.1 coordinate 28,883, forward strand.
TTAGGCTGGGAGTAGCAGTATCAAAATGATGGGTCTAAAGCATGGAGGGGTTGGAAGCAGTGGGAATTAGTGGAAAGTTTTGTCTCTTTATAGAAGCCACTCTTCTCACTGATGAGAAAGATGATACTGGACTGTATTTTGGGGCTGACTTTTCCAGGTGGACTTCATTAAGGATTTGAAGAATGGTAGAGAAGACTCTGGTCTGGTATAGTTTTCTTTCCCTAATTGTTTAGGTAGTAAAGCTTCTGCTCAAAAGGAAAAGCAGACAGCAGGGCTGGCATAGTCTAGCTGGCTGATAGTGACTTTAAAAAAAAAAAAAAAGCGCCAACCAACCCAGAAGAACCTTTGCCTTTGGGGGAAAATGCTACAAAAGTTGCAGTGGTTTTTTTTATTATTATTATTTTTGCTGTGCTAGTATTTGGTCTTGCAGAATCTGTGTGATTGCTTCTTACCGTGATCTTACTGCTGGTGAACTCAGAAGCGAGGAATAGTGTTATTGACTGCTGTGAAATTGATGGTGTGTTTAAAGATGAGCATGTGCTTAACTGTACACTTTTTTGTTGGACTAAATCCATATGCAGAATGCTGTTCCTTATCTTACAGCATTTGTAAAAGGGAAATAATATTTCCTTCCCTTTGAAGCTTGCAAGAGGCTAACTTGTAAGTTTTGACATATATCCAAGATTTTTTTGATGGACGGTGCTATTTAAACATCAAGCTTCTGGGATACCTACGGTAAAACGTGGCAGAAAACAGGTGTAACAACTCCCTCTGTGAATTATCCCTAGTCTAAGACTGCCCTCTCTTGGACACTATCAGTTGCTGCACTGGGCTCAGAGAGGTTTCTCACTCAAGTCATCCTTGCAGCTTTGCTTTGTAACTGACCATTGCTTTTACGTCTTTTGGGGGTGGGGTGGAGTGGTTTTTTTTTTTTATGTTGGTTGTCCTTTTGGAGAAAACACTAGAAAGTTTCAAAATAATTCAAGACACTTGTTGCTATGTTCAACCCAGGGTAGACAACTGTATTCTAGCTGAATTTTTTACTTCTTTTTATTTTTTCCCTCCCTTTTAGAAACAAGGGAGGTTGATGGAAGCTTAGAAATAGAAAAACCTTTCAAAACATTTGCTTAAATGTAGCAAGGGTAGAGTTCCAAGGAGCCAAAGGGATGTAGATGACCAAACCTTGTGGAATTTTTGAAGGGATTTCAACATCCAAGTACCTCAATGCCATAAGAAATCTTGCCCTGTGTTAGTATGCATTGTCGCAAATCTCCTAGCTAATCATACATGATCTTGAATTGTATTCTGCTTAAATGTTTCAAGTAACATCTTTTTAGTAATATGAACAGGGCAACAGGAAGGTATATGGACTAAAAGTTGTCTTTGGCTAAAATAATGCTGAAATGTTTGTTTAGATTTAGCTAGACTAGCAAGTTAGGCTGGTAGACCTATTTATCCAGCCTCATTCTGGTGCCTAGAACAGAAAATGTTTATTTTGTTCACCTGTCAAGGTTTAAAAAGAAAAAAGAAATTCTCCCAGGTGATTTAAGGTGAGACAAACTTGGTGTGGTTAGTCTGCAGAACACTCTTATCTTGCTGTTAAGGCCTGTCTTGATAGATTTTGGTGAGTACCTTATTGTTTGCTTTAAGGAGAAACTGTATTTGAACATTTCTGCTGGCCTAGGAGCTTATCCATTTTATTTTACTGCAATGCTCCCCTGGAGCCTGATTTTTGCCCCATTTCATGGGATATCCTGAGGTCAGAGGAGAGATTGTTGCCCTGATCCATGTTCTTCGCCAAGCCAAATATGCCCTTGACATTGAGAGTAAACCAACAGACACAAGACAGCAAAGCTTGCAGAAGCAAGGCAATCAAGAGCAGTGCTGTAGGCAGCTCCGTAAGACCATGACAGCTTAAACTGTTTTTGCTTAACTTGTTTTCAGGGATGTCTTCTCAGAGCGAGCCTATCTACCTTTGGGTGGTGAACTGCAAAGGGCTAAATTACTTTTTGGCTTGTCTGGCTTCATGTTATTTGTGACTTCTGAATGGAATACTGGAAACTTGGGATCACCACAGCATGATCTTGTATCAGTGTCTGTGCTGGACAAGGATTCAGACAAGCCTTTAGCTGTCACATATTCCCAACAGCATTCTTTAGCTTACTAAATTGGTATCTGTTTTCGGTTCTGCTACAGCAATTCCAATGGAGAAAATGCTTTTTCTTTTCCCAGCAGAACAAGAAAATTAATTGATTAACTCTTGCTGGCTTGCTGAAGTTGTGGCATCCTTCAAAGATGTCCAACTTAAAAAAGAGTATTTTGAATTTCTGTCTCTGACAAGACTAGCTTTTCAAGGGTGAAATAATTTACTGTCTGTGTTCTTCCTGTGCAGTGAACAATCCCTCTGCCTATTAAGACTAGAAAATGCCTTGCTTTTGTTTTCTTTGCACAAGCTGATGCCTGAGAACGTTCTCCTGTGGTGGTGAGAGCATGTCCTTTCCAGAGCCTGTAGGGGGTGGAAAATTATTTTGGCCTCAAACCTTAATTCAGAGGTGCTGAGTATGTAGCCACTCTAATAGCAGGAATTTTAAGATCATCCTTCCCTAAGATGCTTTAGAGTTTAAGATATGGTGGAATAAATCTTTTAAGATCAGTTGTTCTCCTGATCCCTGGCTACCATCAGAATTGTAACAAGTGCTGTTCTGATCGGATCCAATCTAGAATAGCTGCTGCAAGATTTGGCTTGGGTTTTAAATTTATGTGGGCTTCAGTTGCTTGTAGCTACCATGGTATTTCATCACAGAAAATGGAAATAACTAGCTAGTCGGTTATCTGTAGTGTTTAACACATCTCACTGCATTTTAAAGACTAGGACAGCCTGTAGATATAGCAATGTCTGGTGTTCTTCTGATGTTTTCAGATCCTAGGGTTGTAGCTTCTAACCAGTGAGGTCTCAACATGTTTCAGGTGAGGCATGAGGCTAAACTTATTCTCTTGTCTCCTCTTTCTTGCTGGAGAGGAAAATCATCAGCACAGGAAGACCAGGGTATCTTTTAGTACTTGCCCCACTGAGGTTCTGTGTCTGATATGGCTGTGTCAAAGTCCTCCTTTCTCCAATGCCCTCTGCAGCTTGACATGCTGCTGCTCCTGCTTTTCAAATAAGCTGAGAAGGAAGAAATGAGGCAGCGTGCCCTTTGGAAGCAAAATTTCTCATACTGTCCAAATAACTTTTTTACTCTTGTCCTTCCAGCACTGAACCTCTTGTGTAACATTCATTGCTCCTCCCTCTTGGTGTCATTGTTCATTCACAGCCCCAGTAACTCTCTTCAGGGTTATTAACATCTCAGTCTCCACTGTTCTTCCACATCAAGATCCAATTTCACATAAATGTAGATGGGGGCAAGGAGCAAGAGGGAGAGGACAAGGAGGTAGCAGCCTAGTAGGGACGGCAGCTGGGTGGAGTGGAAGACTTGCTGGGAAAGATTGCTCAGGGAGACACATCAGATGACAGTCTTTTGCCTTATTCCCTTTTGCAGTACAAGGGCAACATGTAGGTGCTTTTGACCTTCTGAAGGGCAATGTTCTTGTAGTCTACTTTATGGTGACAGAAGAGAGCATCTTACAAGGTTGGAAGGTAGTTTAGTTGGCCAGTGACAGGTAGGCTCCTGTGAAATGTACCCCTTGGCATCTCTGCCCCCAGGGGCTGTACAGAAGGTTTCTGGGGTGATTTGAAACTGCAGCATCCCCTGTCTGAGAGAGCAAGTGAGGGAGATTCACTGTCGGTGCGAAGACCGCTTTTTATAAAAACAGAAAAAGGCAGGTCAGGAGAGGGATTTCAGTGGGATGCAGTTATGGATTGTGCTGTGAGATAAAAAGTGACGTCTGGTTTCCTGCACAGCCCCTTGTGTCTAATGGTGTGGCTGACCTCTGGCTGCAGAGGTATTGAGGCTGTCTTTCCTTTCCCTACCTATTGTCAGGACACTTACAAGAACCTAATATCCATGAGGTCTCTGCCTTTGTCAAAATAGGATTGAAATTGGGCAGCTAGATTTAAAAAGGGAAAATAAACCCCAAACTGCCTCTGGCAAGAGGGGCAAGAAAGACAGCCAAAATTACTAAATTTGCTGCTTCTACTTCAACAGATGTGGTAAGATTATTTTTCTTACTACAGCTCAGTTTTTTGCACTATTGAGCTTTTGCCTTTTTCTTTTTTCTTTTCTTTTTTTTTTTTTTTTTTTTTAACCCAATGACCTATTTTGATGTCAGAGTGCTGGTAAAACGCATCTGAAAATCCTAATCAGAAAATCCTAAGCCAGTATCTTTAACAATTGTGTTTCACACATGATATAAAATCATCCATACAAAAGACATACAGAATGGAAAGTATTTAGTTTTCTCCCTGTGTGCTCTGTCCCTGTGTATTGGCAAGACAAGCCACACCACCAAAAGAGTAGCAGAGCCAATGATGTTTTAATCCAATTGACCTGTGATCTATTTTGCTACTGGCTTACCTACCATAATGACCCCTGCTTGTCCCATCCTTGCTTGTCTGGGGTCAGCACTGGGGCCTGGGGTTAGAAAGAGTATTTGCAGTGGCTAGTGGAGAGCCACATCCATACTGGTTGACTGGCTGCTACCAGCCAAGAAGTGTCTGAGCCAAGTTCCTCCTTTGCTCTCCCCAAATGAGGCATGAATTTGAATGTAGCTTATCTTCTCAGCTGCTAATTCTCAGGAAATGAGTTGGGATTTTGTTATCGGAGATATTTCTGCTGTGTCAAATTTGATTGAAATTGGCTACCAGATTAAAAAATGGTAGCAGCAGACAAGATGAACAGACTGTAAAAAATATACCTGTTAGAAATCGAAAAAAAACCTAGCAGAACTCAGGGATCCTCTTGTAAATATCTTTTTTTCTTCTATTGGAAGTTACCTGAGGAATTAAAACCATTTGACTCTGACATACATGCAAATGCAGGACTAAGCCTGGAAATGTATCGGAAAGATGGAGCATCTTCTTTGCTCGGCCTCTAAAGCCGTTCCCCAAAAGGTGGCAGTCTCTGCTAGCAGGAATGTGTCTCTCTGGCAGATGGATGCTTTTCCTTAAGGTTCGTTCAGTTCTATGCTCTGTATTAGCTGGGGTTTTTTTCCCCTCCCTTCCTCCCCCATAACCTTTATATTTCAAACGAGAGCAGCAGCCTGTATATTTGACAAATATTTGTCTAGTGCTGTAAATGCACACAGACTTAAAAATGACCTTTGAGTTAAACCAGAGCAGATTCCCACACAAAAATGAATTAGTTTTAGTTGGGGTTTTTTCCTAAGCTGTATAAACATAAATTAATAGAATGCATGCTATGAATGCTTCATCTCTGCATCTGTGGCCAGGCTTCCACAGCTTTTTTAAATGTAATCACAGCTACAACTGTTCCCTAAAAACTGTGCTAGAGGCCTGGACCTGCATTCTCCAGTTAAAAGGAAAGCTTCCCGCCTTCTTCAGTGTTTGCTTCGTTTGCGGTCAGATCTGAAGGACTTGAAGCTGTCCCTGTGTCATAATTCAGACCCTGTGGAGCTGGCACTCTTTGCTTACCGATGTTTTTCTGGTGGAGCTGTATTTTACTGCCCTGCCTGGACTCTGCAGCTCCCCAGGCACAGTTTTTCCTGAGCTACTGCTGGGTCCAACAGCAGCAACAAGCCTGTGGATCCTCCTGCAAGATTTGGCCAGTGGTCATCATGGGACGAGGGGGAATGCAGTTCGTACCTTGATGTTTCCACACCCTGCCCCCATCACATCCTTATACACATGATTTCCTCATCTACTTCTGCAGTTCTCTCCCTGGAGAGCTCAATGAATCTAAGGAAAGGAGTGGAAAATGTCTGAAAAAGCAGCTAATTCTGTCCTTCCATTTGGGGACAGAAACCCAAATTTACCTCTCGGGACACTCAAAGGCATGTGCTGGTTGTTGCTTAAAAACAAATGGCAAAACAAACTTTCCAGAATGGATCTTTTGCACTTAGGAGCCTGACAATTGTATTTCAGGCCCTTTTTGAGGTAGGGCTAAATTAACAAGGGTATTCTAGAGACAAATTCACTGGGACTGAGCTGTTTCAGAGAGTGCAGGCACTCTAAAGTAGTCTTTACAAGCATGACAATTTCCATTTCAGTCTGGTTGGAATAAAAGTATCTTCATATGAATAATAATTCAAACTAGCATGGCACCACTAGAAATTTCATTGAACCAAGCTGTTTGTATTGGTGAGGCTGTTCCAGGACTGCCTTCTCTTTTAAAAAAAATATTCATTAGTTAACAAATCTGACTTACCTTCACTCAAAAATTGTATGGATTATATGAAAAAAAAATATGAAAAGAAATTTATATGAAAACCTGGATTTTGTTTGTTGGGTTTTTTTGAGAATGCATTTGTCTGTCAGACCCTGAGGAACTGATGAGTGCAAAATCCAGATGCTTGCCTCGCTACCGATTTTTTGAAGAGCCTTTGTTTCCGCTGTTGCCTGTGTTCAGGCTTCACACAATGGGATAAGTACTCAAAAGCCAACAGCACAGAAAAGGGCTAAGGGCAGCTCCACATCAGAGAAGGTAGATAACAGCTAGAGAAGATTCAGATCAGAGCAGCAGTAATTATCAGAGGCACTGAACAGCTTCTGTACAGTGGCAGATAGGCTTGGGCCTTCCTTTCTTGGGAAAGAAGCTCCTGTGAAAGGATGGACAAAAGTCTTGATGCCACAGGGAAGGAGGAGATGAAAAGGAATTAATTGTTTGCTGCTGCTTATAATATGAAATCCAGGGGACATGAAAAATTTCAGTGGGTTTGGAGTTTAAAGCAAGGGGTGGTGGTTTGTAACATATCTAACCTGTTGAGCAGAGGCTAGAGGTGCTAGAACTTCACGTGGTTTCAAGAGGTCTGGGTTTAAGGAGCCTTGCAGGAGACCTGTGAATTGTATTGACCCCAGCAGAGTAATCTGGTGAGGTGTGACCACGTGCTTGTGCCAGTCTTACATTTTTCCCCAAGCATCTGGTATTTGCCAGTGTCAGAAACAGGCTAACCTAGGCTGCAGAGACTGATGTGACCGAAAGATGGTCCCATCTGCTATAGATGTTGTGATTTTTAAATGCCATAATAACTAATTTTCATGTGGATAAGAACCAGTTTGAAAGTCAAATTAGTACAGTCTTTAAACGTTTTCTTTCCTTTTTTCCCTAAGCAATCATGACTTCTACGTAACTTTCCTCCCTTTAAAGAACTATTTCACATATGTAAAAGGAAATTAGATAATCCGGATTATTTCACAATCGGTGTAGAATTTGCTTCCCTTTTTTTACCCTCCCCCTCTTCTTGGCTTGGCACACTGCAGTTCCTCACTAGGGGCCAGATTCTGGGAGATGAATGTCCCAACTCCCACAGAAAGTTTCCTGGAGGTATTTGGCAGAGGAAAAAACACAATTTTTTCTATTAGAGAGCTTGTTCTTTGGTTTTGGGGTTTTTTTTTTTCTTTCTTTCTTTCTTTCTTTTTTAACTGGTCACATTCTGGAGCATTTGTTTTGCTCATGTCTTGATTAAACCAAAAAAAGAAGAAGAAACAAACAAACAAAAAAAACCAGCTAGCTGGTTCCTCCCTCGTGGATAGAAGTACAATGTCCATGTTGGCCCTGTACACATTGCAAAGAGTTACTTAAATGCAGACAAGCTGCCACTGTCATTAAAATCATTCATGAAAGTGTTTACATTAAAGTTTTTCAAACCTCTCCTTTTCTTTCTTTCTTTCTCAATTAAGTTTCTGTTTATTTTTGTCAGCTGGCATTTGAGACCCATTGCAACACTGGAAACCTACTTGGTTTGGTGCTATCTAAGCTTTTCAGGGTGGTGGAATGGTCAATAATCTTTGTCCCAAAGACTTTTGGTTTAAATTAGATGAGAATGTCCCTTCTTTAAAAAAAAAAAAAAGAAAAAAAAAAAATCCAACAACAAACTAGCCCAGCCATAAGTTATAAGGCATTAATAAAGTTACTCAAGTGTAACTTTTTTCTTTGTTCTATTTCTATAATCTACTAGGGAATAAATTTCCTAATCAGATAAGGAAAGGAATGAATGTTAAATGCACATTGCTTTAAAATAGACCTGGAGTTTTAGTTTCTTTGGATCTCTGTTGCAAAGATGTTCGTATCAAAGATTATTTCTTTAATGATAAATAAACTGCATTAAACACAATTATATGCCTTTCATGAAGATTCAAAGACAGAGGTTGTCAGCCATGCAAATATTTTGGTATATGCATTACAGGTTTCTTCTGGGCAGGGCAACTTCTAATTTAATTTAAGAAATGAGTGGGGGAGAATCATATTTATAATAATAAAATCACTGTTTCAGAAGAAAAGAGTAGGAGCCTGTTTACTGCCTTCAGTGGGCTTTAGATCAGAAGCAAAATTATCACAGTTATCTCTAATGCTCTTAAAATTACTGTAATAAACTTCCTTTTCTTCTCTTTGGTATACATGTGGAAAATCTTGTAATCTCTGCTAATTGTGAGGCAACAGTTTCCCTGACTCTATTAGAGGCTTTCCAGAACTGTGTTAATGAAACAATGAGACATGACAGGTTGGGTGTTATGGTCTAATAATGATCTGCCTTGGAGGTTAATGGCACTTGGCTCACAGCCTCCTGGTAATAGGCAGCGTGTGCACTAACTGCCCAGGTGTAGTGTTATTAATTCACTTTGGTTTACTTCAGGCTGTATGTGCATCATTGAAACATTTGGCCCTTCATTCTTCAGCCCCAGTGTAGCCTGGTGTTTGAGGAGAATGGCAAGATTTTTGCCATATAAAAGTAATGCATGTCAAAATAGGGACTTTTTCTAATGTGTTACCTTGTGGTGTGTGGGGAGCTGCCACCGGCAGGAGCAGAGACGGGGCAAGAGGAGCTTTCCCCCTCCTCTCTGGGCAGCAGCCTCCTGAGCATGCCTGGTACTATGCTCCTTCACCTGATGCAAGGCTGTGGCTGGGCAGACAGTTGTGCTTTGCTGTTCTATCCCCCCACCCTGCTCTCCTCGGGAGATGGCAGACTGGGCTGTGCCACTTCTGCTACAGGCCTTGCAAAAGCTTCAACTTTGACAATTAAACCTCGGGGATGAAAAGCCACGGGAAGCAGGTGGGAGCACAGTCTGCTCCCAGACCTCCCTTCTCCAGGGCTTGGAGGCTTTACAGGTGGATTCTCTTCAGCCATGCATTGGGAATGAGCAGGGGTAGAGGCAGGGGCAGAAGCTAAGTGGCGCAGGATTGCGTGAGGCAGGACATGCTCCTAGTGACTCTGATGTGGTGGTGGTGTATGTCTGTAGGTACCAAAGCAGTGTGTACTCGCAAGTGTTATGCTTTTTGGTGCTTGAATGACTGTTGTTACTGCAAAGAGAGGTAGCAACATGTGACTGCTGAATAGCATATGTGTAATTAGCTCAAACCTGGGAGAGAGGGAGGTGGCATTTTGTTTAGCTGAGGTGTGCTTCTTCTGGAAGAGGAAGAAGCCTAGAGGCTTAAGAACAAACTGTATATATAATTTCTTTAGCTTACAATTCAAACACTCCTCCAAATCCTTTTGCTATAGTAAAAATAAAAAAACTGAAACCAAACCACCTACTTACTATTGTATTAACACAGCCTAACAGGCCTGGGGGTATGAAGTAGAGCATGGAGTATGTATGCTGCTGGGTGGGAATGACGCAGACGCTGCTCTTGAATGAGACACCACCGCCTGCAACTCTGATTTTTGTGAGTTACTTAACAAACCCAAGCACTGCCTTGCATCTGGTAGAATAGTGCCTAGAAGAGCAAATGGAGATCTGATTCTCACCTGATGAATTTTGCTTGTGGATAAACAGGCTTGGGACCCCAGCATTCATTTCGGACACTGCGGTTGTCATCACACTGAATACGTAGAGAATGAGTATTTCTGTACTTCAAATCAGTTGCTTAACTAAGAATCATTTCCAGGGTGAAATGCCTCCACTGTTCGGAGGCAAGGGCATACAATAGTGCTGTATATTTGGTTTGATGTTTGTCTAGTAGAGTAATATCTTCTTGCGCTATGTTTTTTGTTTTATTAGTATTTAAAATGGGAGGTTTTCTTAGCAGCTATATAACTAGGCTCTGCAGTGATGTTGTCCAGTGATAAAAATAGCATCTTACATGGGAGGAGAAAGTATGAATTTATAGTGGAAAACAAACTCCCTAAATGCTATCCAGAAAACTGGATAGACAACCAATTTGGAGTGAAGAGTATTAAAATAGTGTCATTGCTGTGTAATACCTCCTGTCCCAGTTCTTTCTGCTGAAACTTCAGTTCCTGAAAAGAGTAAAGATGCTGCTCCTGTGAGGTTGCTGCTGCTCTGTTCTCCAGATGCACCGATGTCCGAAAGGGTGTCTCTACATGAGAGTGATGTCTGCAGCCTATCCGCATGGGAGACCAGGTGTGCTGTGGGATGGAGGGGGCTCAGGAAGCCAGAGTTCTATTTCTGGCTTTGTTGAGGACCTGGCAAATGACCTGGGGAAAGGCAGTCTGCCTCTCCCAGCCTGTGTTTCCTTTCCTGTTTATATAGCCTGCACGCTCTTCAGGCAGAGGTTTCTCTGACTGTGTTCAGTGTTGAATATCTACTTCATCTTTGAAGGGCTATGGCCCTTAACATCTGATGGTGGATAAATTAAGAGACGGGGATGTCCATCATGATCCTGGTCAGGGGTTTGCCTGTGAACAGCAAACACATCTGCTCTTTCCTGTGAAAAATAGATGGTTCTTTCTGTCATGACTTTTAAGTTACTTTTTCCCCAGTTAATTTGCCTTGATCTAAGTCCCAGAGAAATATTCATATAGTAGCCACTGCATTTTTTTTTTAAAGATCAGAATGGACTTGAGAAGATAGGGTGCTGAAACAATAATTTGTTGTGTATACGTCTCTCCTGATGTCTAGAGTACATTATGAAATATACTTGTTGTATGGAGTAGTGACAACAATTTATGTGCAAGTAATAATAATTCAGAAAAGAGTACTTTGTTAGGGGAAAATACATCACCAGTGGCCTGAGATGGGGATGCAGCTGACTCACCTATGTCCAACCAGCAGCAAGGCTGACTATGTATTCCCAGACATTAGTAAAGGCTGCATCCTGCTCCCCTATCTGGCTGAGCAGGGCAGAGGTCGTCTAGTGAGGGGTGGGGGAAAATATATATTTTTTTGTCCCTGGTCTCCAGTAGCTAACTCCCCTGTGTTCTTGCCCCTAGAGACACTCCTGGCTCTCTGGCCCGTTTACCTCCTTGCCAGCTAGTTCAGCTCCCTCTTTGCTTGCACTTGCACACTCCCTCACGCACCTGCACTCACTCCATGGACACACGGGCCCTCCCACTTGTGGTCTGACTCCAGTAGCTGCATTTCTGCACTCAGACCCCTGTACACACACATGCATAATGAACAGAGTCCCTCACACAGTAAAAGAGTTACAAATTAATTTAATAAGAAGATAGGTCAGGATGTAGCCAGACAAGTGTACCGAACAGCCAACTGGTTACATGTGACCAATCTTTTATATCCTCTTACCTGTCTATTTTCCCCACACTCGTTCACCCCAAAATCACCTAAATCCACCCCTTTTCCAACCTCTGGTGCCTCCCCTAAACATCCTGTAGTAAGTCTTGTGCAATCCCAAAATGCTCTTCCCCCACATCCCATGAAGTGTCCCATACCCCTGGGCAGCAACTCTCTATCCAAAAGGTGTGCTACTGTTGATCCATCTTGATGGGTTTCACACCTGGACACTGGGGTTGAGGCCCTGCTACAACAGCCCCAGGAGGGGTCCAGGCAGAGTCCTTAATTTGGGTTCTCACCTGCCCTTGTGCCTCTGTGCTCCTCTGGGATTGTGGAGATCAGGTTGTGGTGGGCTGATGGCTCCTGTGGTGGCTTGGGAATAGCCAGGGCAGGGTATTATTTGGACTTCCCCTCCTGCCACTATCTCTCTGTGCTCATTTGGGCACGTGCAGATGAATTTTTATCACGTAACCTGACACTCCTGAGGTTCTCTTTAACTTCATAAATGGATAGGGAGTAAGCAGGAAAACACAAATCTGTAGCTGGCTAATTTGTGGCCACCCAATATGCTTCGTGCCTGAGAAAAAGGTGCATCATCTCTGTCAAAACCATATAGTGAAACCTGAAGCAAAACAACATAGCTACTTTTCCATATTAGCGATTCATCTCTTGCTTGCTATTTTTTTAAACATCATTCTTCAAACCATAAGTACAAAATCATAATTAGTACACAGAATAGATACAGCAACTTCAAAAACGGAAATCAAGCAATAAACCTCGAGGCAACATAATGCACTAGTGACAACCAAGATGTGGTTATAGAGGCAATAATGATATATGGAAGTGTATGACTTCATCGAAGATGAGATAGGAGGCATTTATGAAGGTTAATGCAATTTCTGCACAAAAATTGAAGGGCTTTATCTGATGGCAATGATGTTGTTGATAACAAACTCCTGGTTTTGTCCCTGTGGCGGGTTAGGTTGCTTATCCTGCTACTTATTTGTCAGGCTGTTGTCTGTAGCAAGGTGAAAGCTAGCAGGGTCCCTCTTCCACTCCTGCATCATCTAGTTAGTAAATTCTTCTACAAGCTACCAACCCTCTTGTCAGCCTGAGTAAACGTCAGACCTGAAAACAAGTCTGCTCTCCACCCTCGGCTTTTGCAGAAATGGCTTCTTTTACAAATAAAAAAGCAAGCAGGAAGAAAGGCATAAATCATGAGTCTCCTGTGGGATGCTGAGTGGCAGTTGCATGTTTAGCACAGAGCAGTCTTTTATGAAGACGTGCTTGCTCCAATTTGAGCAGGCTGAGCGCAGGGCTGTGGCTGGTCAGAGCTCGTGCGAGAGCTTGGTGTGGACATACAAAGGGATTAGTTAACTGCAAGCCAGAATCAGGTAAGTGTATAGTATCTTGCGTCTTGTCCATGCTAAAAAAAAATTGCACAGCCTTAACTACTCTAGAGAACTGTGTTTTATGCAACCCACAAATACGGTTGAACTGGTACTGCCAGTGTTGTGGTACTTTATATTAGAGTATCTTTTCCATTCATTCCTATATATGAAATCATGAAAGGTGCTGGTAGAAGATACTTAAATAAAGCTTCTTCCATGTCACTGTACCAATGATCTCAAACAAACACACTTTCTCACTGTCACAGTGACTGCCTGGTAACTGGGGAGGACCTTGCGTGATGGCACTTTGCACGCATGTGTGCATCAGTATGTACAAAGCCTTTAAGTGAAACCTACCCCCCAAACACAGTCATCCCTCTACGCCTTCGGTGGGAGAGGAGCTGGGTGTGCTGCATGGGGAGGGAGCCTGCTAGCGGAAATCTAGCTCTGCCTCGTCAAGCAGCTCTGAAAAAGGAATGAGTGGAGATGAGGATGAGGTCAAAATGGGTTACCTGGGGAGTAGCATAAATTATGGTCACAAAATTTGGCCCTGAAGTATAACCTGGAAGAAGAAAACTGGATTAGTAATAATGCTTTGAGGTGCAAGGGAAAGGAGGAATAGGGTAAAACACTGCTGTTTCTTAAAAAACTAAATCCCTTTTATTTTTTTTACTGAGATTATTTTCCAGGTGCAAACACATAAGAGAGCAGTTAGAGCTACTCTGTGAGGTGTCCTGTGCCAGAAGCTTTCTGTCCTCTCCACAAATAGGAGCTAGTTATATTGTTCTGAGCAGGTGTAGACGAATACTACAATGTTTACCCTTGGAGAATTTATCTATGATAATCTGGGTAAAGCAACAACACTTGAAAGCAAAGATAAAACATAGATAAAGATATCTTTCCACCTATGACCCTATTATTCCACTCTATATTTATTATTCTGTATTTTGACCAGGTAGTTTCTGATTTCTTTTCCCTTCTTCTGATAAAATAATTTGTAGGTTTATTTGAGGTTTTCTGAACTGAAAACTGATGCCTAGCACTTTTTTCTTTTTTTTTTTTTTTTCCCACGAGAACCTCTCACTTTGTGGTTGCTTGAGGAAGTTGACTTAAGCAATTTAAAATGTAGTCGTGGCTTATTTAGAAAGAGACACTGGCCGTTAACACAAAAATATATGCCTAAATATGCTAACAGGTGCAAGAGCTGTCTAATCACATGATGGCTACAGGAAACATATTAACTATAGTGTTTGGGTTAAAGACAGGTCATGCTGATAATTAAATACAAAAGTAAAAATTTTTGCTATATATTTTTCTTTCTTTTCTTTGCCTCAGGTTTTCCTGCTATTGCCTGTGCTTACAGCTGGAAGTTGAAGTTTTCTATGTTCTAGAGTTAGTATGAAAGGTTGTGACACTGATTAAAATCAGTGACAGTCATAGCTGTAGTAGGAACAGAAATAGAAGTGTGAGATTAAGCAGATGTCAGCATTCATTATGAACTTCTGTGCCCTTTCAAGTCTCAGGTCACAGCTTCCAAATTACTTTCTACATATTTCTAAAATAAAGTTCCTGAAAACATATTGTGAAAAATCTGAAGTTGTTGTCTAAGTTATTGCTTAGATTGCCTTTGGTTCTAGAGATCTTTATGTAAGGCACCATTTGGGTTTGGTGTTTCGTTTTTGTTTTGTTTTTTTTTAATTAAGGGTTATGACTTTTCTTCCTCCTTGCAAGGAGAGAGCACACACGCACACAAAAAATCTTTGGAGTAGATTTCAACTTTAATAAGGAGGGTACCTCTTCTATACTACCTGTTCTATCAGGTCTACAATCTGGGCATGAAGTGTGTATATAGCCCATCTCAAAGCTTTCTAGCAGCTGAGTAAAAATCTATTGGCTTTCTGCATCACAGATTTCTGTAGGAAGGGGAACCCTGGTGATTCATCCCTAGCGGTGATCCAAAGCATTTCACATCCTTGTTATTGATGTGCTTGCTGGTTGAATGTTTGATGTGCAAATTGCTGTTTTACCTTCTCCCCACCCCCACCCCCTCCCGCCCCCGTCATGACTTCTAGACGATATAAATTTCCTTAAAGTTGGTTGGTGCCATCTTGCCACTGTACCTAATTTTGAATCATCAAAACTTGTTTATGGAGCATAGAACCACATCTGGGACTGAGTACAGTGACCTATCTGTTTGAAATCTACTTCCTAAGGATGTTTAGGGAAAAATCCCAAACAGCCTTCTCCAGTATCCAGCATCTATCCTTCCCAGGGCAGGAAGAACATTTGTCTGCCAACAGCAAAGGCAGTGTTTCTCAGAGGTTAGGTCCACTGTGCCTGTGTAGCAGGGCTAGTCTTTCAGCAGTAAACAAGATATAGGTGATTCTGTCCCGTAAATGGAAAAAGGTAAGTGAACCATCTGGTTAGAAGGCTTCTTACTGTGCTCATCTTCCCTCATCCCCAGAAGGCAAAGGTGACACAAAGAGCAAGATTTTTATTTACCAAGATGCATTCTGACACGGAGAGCTGACTTCATCACTGTCTGGCCTCTGACTGCTAATGACTAAACTGGCCTGCTGTGTACCTTTGGATCTTGGTACCTAAAACTGCATCTGTGGTTCAAATGTCTTGCTTAGTTAGTCAGCTTGTGCTACTGTCCACACCTTTGAAATTGTATAGCAGACAGAAGTTGCTGGGTGTTTCCCTTAGAATTGTAACTGTCCTACTCCTTTCAGTATTACCGTGGAAAGTTGATGGTGAGGTAAGATTCATTAGAAAATATGAAAGCTAGACTTAAGTGCCAAATCTGTAGATTTTGATGCTTCTAGCTGATGCTTCTTACTTGCAAGGTGGGAGCATGTGAACAGAAGTTCTGTCATGTTCCAGAGACATGCAACAAAGCTCTTGCAAGCTTTCGTTATAAACCATTTCCTTTGGTGTAAAAACCCAAGCACAGTAACGCTGCAGTAGACACCTAACCTCTGTTCATACACTAACCGGTTTTCTTCTTTAAACTGTCATATAAGGACTTTTAAATTGCAGGTGTCTAACAAAGTTGGTAAGGAGTGATGATGCAGTAGTTAAAGAACTGAGTTCAGTTTGTTCTGCTACAAATTTCTTCTTAGCCTTCAACGTGTTGCTAAGACTGTCTGGCTTTAGAGCATATCCTCCTTGGCTGGCAAGCTATCTTAAAAGATAAGGATGATATGGAAAACTCCTGCCTTGTAGTCAAGTAGTCTGTGGTTCTTCCTACCTGGTTTGGCTCACTGACATCTCAGGAACTGATCTGTGTGTAGGGTAACCCTTTATTATACAACTGCTTTCATAAGTATAAAGTTTTGTATTACTCTTTTAGTAAGCAATCATTTTTATTCTCTTAACTCTTCCTTCCTTAAGTTGTTTAAACATTCTGATTTGTATAAGCTTTGTTTGCTTACCTGATTATTTTTAAGATTTCAGTATATTTAAGCACTTTTCCAATCTCATACTTGTGTTGCTTACCTAAGGTGGAAAACATGTCTAAGGTAGGTACCTTTTGAATATTCCCTGCAGACTGGAGTAACATGTTTGGTTCTCTGGATTCTCCATACCCTATGTGTGGTCTTTGCTTGAAGTTGCAAAGCACCCACCCAGATCTGCTCCTGATTACATATATTTTAATTGTATAGCTGTAGGAGAAACTGTAGAGAAGGGGGAAGAAGGGTGACTTAGTACTATGACAGCTTGTTCTGCTGTGGTCTGTCACGTCAAGTCCATTACCATATTTAACTGGAAAAAGTATTCTGGAAGGTATGGGCTCTACATTTTAGTAAAGGCAAATATAAACTTCATTTTGTGCCATATTTACATCAGTGACAGCAGATGATGTTGTTAGTGGAAAGTAAGGGTGAAAACAGAGTTATCAGAATATTGTATCATGAGATGGAAATAGGGCCGATCCAGGCAAATGAGAGGTGGGAAAAAAGGCATTGCAAAAGACTGCACAGTTCTCTGCTGCTCAGCACAGTATTGAATAAAGGCACAACAGATGCAGCAACATCAAGTCTGTTCCCCAGAGAGAAGGAAGCCACTTTCTCTAGTGACAAGTCTTGGAGGGATGGAAAAGACTTCATGTGTCTGCATTTCAACATTGTCTTTTGTTCTTATATTGGTTTTAAAGCAGCTTCCTTCAGGAGAGAATTTGGAGAGGAGGCAGACATTACTGTTGCTCGTCTTGTTTAGCCTGATGCTATTCCTTGTGTAAGTGAGGAAACAGCCTTCTCAAAACTTGTATCAACGGTATTTTGCTACCTGAACCTGGTGCTCCAGTCTAAATGTCACAGTTGTCCCCACTGCTCGCACCCTGACTCAAATGTGGAGCAAGGTGGGTGACCCTTTCAGGTCAATACTAGCATGAGGAGGGGGAGGATTGGCATAGAATTAAACTTTGCCCAAAGAGGCATACTGCTTTGTCCACTACAGAAATATGTATGGGATGGGGTTTGAATGTTGGGCACCTCTTCTGGAACTCATTCGGGTATATGGTTAGCAGAGCCCTTACTTATATCCTAGAGATACAAAGTTCTTGTCAACATCTTGAGGGAGGCTTTGAGGTTGGCCATACCAGAAAACACCGATCTGTGGCAATTGCGCTGCACCTATCTCAAGGCAGCTTTACCACAAGACTTCTTGATGTAAAAAACTGAAATTGAAGAGCATGCATATGTCAGTCACAGAGGACTGAACCAAAGCCTTTAGTTTCTAAATACATGTCCATCTTATGATGATTCACAGGAAGCCTGTGCAGAGCTGTTATTGCTGAGTTAGTATCTGTGCTGTGTTTTCCTGGAAGCACTTATATGGCCTGTCGATGCCTTTGATTGTCTATTCCCATTTCTCCAGTACAGATCTCTATCAAATGCAGTACCTAGTACAAACTTCTGGAGTTTGCATGCAGGTTGCCAGCAAGCATAACAGAAATCCAGGACTCGACTGACCGAAAGAAAAGAGACTGTATTTTTCATGTGGGATTGGAGCACACCCCAGTGATATAGCAGACCCCAGCACTCCTTTTCACTTGTCACATTCTCTTTTCCACTCTCTCCTCCCCTAGTATTACTCAATCTGTCATTCTTGCCCTTCTCACCAAGTAACTGAGCACTGAACAGCATCTTCTGAAAGTACAGCTTCTGTACCTCTCCTTTTCCTCCCAGCTTGGATCATCCCACCAGTGCTATTAGTCTTTGTTCTTGAGAAAAGGAAGCCCTTGGAGGGTAGAGAAGGGGCAGATGCAGTTGTGGTTCTGTCCTCTGCAATGCAAACAAAAGGCGCTGGAGATTTGTACACAGCTCCTTGTCTGCAATGACTGTAGCACCCTGGAGGTAGACTGGAGGCTAAAAAACAGCACATCCTTCGTGCTCTTGCCTGCCTGAACGCAGTGCAGGAAGTCTGAATCGCCCTGAGCTGAGGTCACTGTTACTCTAGCTAACAGAGGCACAGTGCTAATATAGAAAATTCAATAAAAATGGTGAAGGGCTGATAATGTATTTGGCCTCCTGGAAGAAGGAAGATATCTTGTTACAAGGTGCACAATACAGCTTGATTAAGCAACACATGTGAGCCAAGAGGCCTTGGACAGGTGATCTTGTAGGTGTATGAGATAACCAGTGAGCTTGAATGTGGCCATCTGCATAGGCATGAATCACGTTCACCTGGTTCACTGAATGTGAATCAGGACTGTGACATGACTACTAAAAGCAACAGATGTATCATAAGATACTAAAGCCAAAGTACAAGAAGTATTTGAACACTGCTATAGTTCTGTTGACACAATAAAATACCTTTGTGCTCTGCTGAATCCATGCTATTCCACAATTAGAGGCAGAATTGAAAGCCATAGATTTACAAGATCGGTATCTGATGTCCTTGGCCCTGTTGAGCTGCTATTTTCTTGGCATTGCCCAGTAAAATAGTTATTTGGAAATAATTAGAAAACCACCAAATAGGTAGAGACAGAGCATTCTGAAATACCTGACTTGGAAAGAGGTTACAGGGGTTGCTTGTAAAGTGGAATCTGGGTGTGGTTCTTGCATCCACACTTCTTTTGTGTTTAAAGCAATAGCAGGTCACACAGGTATTCACCTATGTCCTGTAGATATGCACAATAAAAACAGCTTGAGAAGTATTTTTCTTATTTCACCCTGACAGCTGTGTTTGGGAAAAGAGTTTAACAATGTGCTCTTCAACTTTGTGGCCTTTAAACACTCACTGTGAATATCAAAGATGGAAGAATGCTTGTACCCTTTATAATGAGGAATATTACATAGAACGTTTCAGTCTTTAAATACTTTGTCATATTCAGTAATGACCAATGCTTATTTTCACTTTACTCCCAGAGAAACTAAGGCAAAAAGAGCCTTTGTAATCTCTCTCAGCTACCTTGAGCTTCATGCCTGGTGTAAGGGATAAATTTCAGTCTCAGAAGCCGAAGTCTGCCTTACTACATTTTATATTTAAGCTTATATTTTAGGTGTGAATTAAATGTAATAAAAAATTGCTTGAATGCTTCTCTGACCAGAACTGAATAATTCTTTGCTCAATTTTTCCATGCTTATGGCAAAGCAGATATGATTACTAACAAAGTCTCCACAATGATTTGGTGAAATTTATACTTAGACATTGCATATTAAGACATTCTAGGATCAGTAAACAAAAGAATAGCTAGACTAATTCAAGTGATTTATAGTGTTGAAATAGCTTATAAGATATGAGAATCCCCAATGGGCACAGAAGTGAACGAGATCGCTCTCAGGCATGCTCTTTCCCCATTCCTAGCAAACCATGGTTACATTCTGTGAATTCAGGCCTGAAAAATCATGAACAGAACCAAAAACGCAGGAGATGAATACTTCAGTGTTGCGAAACCCCCTAAATTTAAGATAGAAAGTTAACTTTTATACTTGATAAGAAAGAATACAGTTTTTAAATTGGGCTAGTAGGTCTCAACTCTGCATTAGAGCTTATTTTTCACAGGATACATAGGAGAGCGTTGATTTGGAGTGGGTGGGAAGGAGGTAAAGGAATAGCTCTGGCAATGCTTTTGCATCCTTTTGTACCCCAGTAACAAGGTTATATAGATGAGCTAATGAATAAAAACAAAGTTTATAGAGACAAGGTACCTGTGAATTCAATACAAGACAGGCATGCCTTTGGCCATGAACTGTGATTGATGTTTGAGGCTGGGTGACAGGATCATTTTTGACAAAGAGGAGGTCATGTTCAGAAAAGATGTGAAGAACTTGGATGGAAACCTGCTTACTGGGCAGGAAGCCACGTGAAAGAGGGGAATAATTTCCAGCTTGCTTATTTGCCAATAAATGTTAAACTGTGGAACACAAGGTTATTGCCTGTCCAGCAGTTTCTTAGCAATATTAGAAGTTCACTTATTCCTTTCCCTTCTTGGCTTCTTTCTCGGTCACAAACTTACTTTCAGCTGAGGAGGCGATCTAAACCATATCGAATGTTGCACTGGGAACAGTTCACACTCTCATACTCCAGACAGAAGAAACCCTGATTCTGATTTCAGAAGGAATATCTGTCTTGGTATGCTCTCAAAACCCATGGGACTATCACAGTCAACCCTGTGTGGAGCATGCAAAATTTGATATATCAGAGAGATCTAGTCTGCGTTTTGTCTGGTATGCAACGGATGAGAGCATGAAACCAAATAGGCAAAATTAGCAATAAATTAGCTAGTCCAAAGATCCTTCATCTTCTTTCTTTATGACTGTGTGTGTTTTATCAGGCCTTTGTACATACCACCAAGATCAAAGGCAGGACAGTTCAGCGGTGGCTCTGAGTAGCCCTATGTAATAATCTACCTCCTGTCATTGCCAAGAGAGTGAACCAGGAGAAACTCTTTGAATTAGTCTTTGAATACCAATCTATTTTTATGAATACTGCACCTGAAATGCATAAAAAGTTGTATCTTGAGAAGACAGCTCTTGCTACTTAGGTCCAGAAGGGAGGGATTTTTCTAATCTCTAGTTTATCTCTAATAATCGCTGTCCATTACATGGGTAAAAAAGGAGCATACCAGAAATTGACTCTTGCCAACATCTCAGGCAGTTGAGCATTATAAGTGATAATTATGCTCCTGGCAACAGGTGAAGCCAGATGTTCAGGAGCAGCTGCTATTGACCTGTTGGCATAGTTGGTTCATGGTATAATGGAGTGATTCTTGGCATATTTCTAGGGGAAGAGGGCATAAAACTGAGGGGAAATTACATTGAATATAGGGTTCAACAATATGCCATGATGATAGAAATGTACATCAGTAGTGGAGAATGGAGAATCTTGAAAGTGATGGCAGCTATGCAGAGGATAGAAAAATACCTCCTGGGCATCATTAGTCAGTGATTTCTGCTCATCAAGAAGGGCCATTAGGAGTGGCATCTGGATCTGTTTCAAATAGTCTAGATCTGGATTGTGGGAATATGACCTGGAGGCTTTTCTTCCATTGCAGGTACTCAAAATTCAGGCACCTGGGATTTCTTTGCTAGCAAGTTTTGTGAGGAAAGGAAAAACAAAGTTACAGTAGGACGTCACGGGTACTTTACCACTGGCACAGTGGACTGGGAAATGCATGATAATCTTGGGTCTTGAACCCTCATGTGCTTGTGTCATTCCTCTGACTCTCCTTCATAAACACCTCAGAAGGCATCTCAGCGATTGTGGGAGCATTGCTATCAAAATGAGGATTTTATGAGTTTCCCCATAGATAAGTAGACCATGCAGGGAAACGTTTTGAAGGAACTTTAGTCCTCTCTTCTCTCTAATGGATTCAGAAGCGAGTTTTAAAAACTCATCTTTATGGATAGCAAAATGTAATGAGTTTTTCTTTTCTTTGCGTTTTATACCATGCCTGAAAATGTTCTGAATGGGATGGTTTTGCATCTGTAAGTATGCTCAAAAGACCATATTGTCTTAATTGTACATGTGCACAGACAATTCAGTCTCCAGACCAGAGTGCATTTGTGTTTTGTCATCCCTGAGAAGGGTAAATAATTCACTCTGTCCATGAAATGCATCTTTTCTGTGGAGTCTATAGGAAAACTGAATAGTACAAAGAAGAAAATATGTCTTTATGGCAGGGTTTTTTACAAATACAAAACTGAAAGTGGACAAGTTATACATACTGTGCGTTTTATCCATAACTAAATTCAATATAATTTAGCTTTATCTATATCTGAAATTTACTTAGTTAAATTGTCAGCGTTTATATATGCAAAACACTTGATACCTTTAGAAGCCCAGTGTTGACCACGACTGTGTGTCATCATGACCTAGACCGATTTCTCACCATGAAAGTTTTAAATTTCAGCATCCAGAACCTCTGGTTTTAAGATCTTGTTTGCACTAAGTCCTGACATTTTCACTCAAAGTACCATCGAATGAGATCCCAAGTCTCAACCTTTGGTATTCATACACATGTTTGCACATGAATGGGCTTACATAAACAGGCATTTGTGTGCTTCATTGCTTCACTTTTCTTAGGTAAATGCTTATGAGAAAATATGCGTGCTTCTGGGAAGAGCCCATTAAAAACTTCTTATCAGGGCTAAACTGTTTCAGGGGTCCTTGGGGGATGATAGGGTTTGTTTTCCGTGGTTTGCTGTCCTTCAAAAGAACATTGCTAAAGGGCAAGCTGTGTAGAAAAAATAAGGTCATTTTACCCGTTGCTTACTGGTAAAGCATAAAGTTCAGCTTTTTGATTGTGTGTTGCACAGGTGTTTTAGTGAAGAAACATATGGCATGATACTTGCACTGGTCTAGAGGTTCATTTCTGCTTACTCATCCCAGAGGGCTTAGTCTGTTACGGTTTTTTTGTTATAAGCATAAACATTGTCTAACCATCGGGGAGACTTTGTCTGTGATTGGATCTGCTGATGTTAATGTTTCCTTTAGGAACTAATAAGAATACCTCAAGAAAAAATGTTTTTACATTGAGGAAAGATTGTAGAGTAAAATATACACAAATTATTGCTGTGTGTTTCCCTGGAATAAGTATGAAGGGTGGGTGGGTGAGAACATGTAACAAAAAGTTCCAAGAATAAATGAGATAATATTGTGATGTTCCTTTTTTATTGTTGTTGTTAAATTATATTGTTCTGTTTTTCATAACATATTTGTGTTAAGCTCTACTCCCCAAAAACTCCTTGGGATGTGTAAACTCTTCTTCAGGTCCAAAATACTGCCTGAAAGACATGTCGGGGGGGGAATGTGTCTTCCCCCCCACCCCCAAAGTTATAACTATTAAAGTGTATAACCCTATATATTTCCTGATGCATAAGTATTTTGCCTTTAAACCCATCCTTTTAGAATTAAAGCAACTGAAAGGAGAGATGATACTTTAGGAATTTCAGTGTTTATTTTTCTTATATTTTTAAGTGCGTGCCCTTCATGATACTCTGTAGCATTTCTTGACAATTCTCTGCAGAAAATTTTGAAAAATTTGTGGAATAAACTTTAAAAATTTATTAAGCAGCTGTAGCTCAAAATCCTAGAGTAGTACAGTATCTCATTTCTTGCTTTCCTAAGGCTGTTAACAACTGGGTCCCTTACAATTCAGGACAGTTTTAAGGTCCTCGTCCTACATTTAGGTCAGTGAAATAGGCTCCCACTCTTTCACGTTTCTGTTGAATTAATAAAGTCTCTTTGCTGAGATCAGACTGCACTATCTGAGGACGTGGAAGAGAAGAGCAAATGACATGGGAACGGTTAAGCATGAAAAATAACCATAACAATGTGACCTTTCCTGCTCACGGGCTGTAGACTATCATTTGTTCTGCAAATGGTTTTCCTTGTCCAAGCAATGTATGGTTGTTAGTTTTGAAATGGAATTGAGTCACTGTTACTCAGTTTTGTTTGTCTTTGCTCACTTTGTGCAGCTGAACCTCCTTCAGAAAGGCATGGTGGTTCCTCCAAAGTATTTTAAAAGTGCAAGAATAGCAGCTGGGCCAGAACGTGGTGAAGGAACATCTGTAAGACTAGAGCTCTAGATGAAATTCAGCATTTTAACTTCACAGGGGCAGGTCTGTTAGCTTGCTACGAGGCGGGGGTCTGCTAACTGCCCTGGATCTCACTGTGTCCAGGGTAGTCAGTGCATCAGGCTGTAGTTTGCGTGGTTTAAATTAGGATGTATTAACTGATGCTCATAGATTCACCGCTGCCACTATTTAGAATTAGAATTTGGGAGCTTAGCTATTAGTGATTGCTTAGCTACAGTGACACAAATGCTGAAGACAGAAAGTGTTGCACTATCAAATAGGGAGAGCGCTACACCCCTGGGAATGCAGGGGAAAAGGGTTGTCATGAAACTGTGAAGCTTAGTCTCTAGTTAGAAAGTGCTCCAATCAGCAGACCTGTTGTGATTATTTTATGTGAAATGCTGGTTTTGTTGATGCAAGGCAAGATGGGCTGAGCATGAAGAGGTGACCAAAAATTGCCTAGGGGATTCATATATAATGCTGATGTAATGCACTGCTAAGCCAAAAAGAAGTGTACAGCAGTAGTGTGAAAGCGTTACTGGTGAGTGGTAGGTGCTTAGAGGTAGAGGCGGATTTAAATACCTCCTCTACATTGTCATCCCATGACTAAAATTCCTCTTTCTTGCTTCATATTATTTATATCTATGGAAATTTCTGCAAAGCCACAAATGGCTTCAAGGTTCCATCCTCAGAGGTACTTTGAAAACCAGCAGGGAGAGAAAATCCCTGCACCAGAAAGCTTCAAATCTAAATGGACCAGTGAGGCAAGGAAGACAAGGGGTGCTACCCCCATCCTTCTTCCACACCTTCGGATCGTCCCTGTGTGACTGCAGAGCCTCCTTCCTTCCTGTGGTCAGCAATTGGGAACCTGCTGTCCCCTGTGCAACACACCCTCTCAGTGCCCACATGTAGCCTCAAGACTAACCTTCAGGACCTTCCTGAGCACCCTCAGAAGGTCTGCGATCCTCTGGTGCTAAAATAAGGCCAAAGCTGCCATTGGAGGTTGGCTGGCACGGTCTCCGTTTCTTAGTCCTCCTGCTGAAACTGATGCTCCTGCCTCTTGCCCCGGCACCCTTTGGCACACCCAGCAGGCTCTTGTGGCTGCGGCGGGGGAAGGCGAGTCCCCATGGGTTCCTGGGGCACGGGCTTTCTAAGAAGATGTGCAATGTTGTGGTGGGGGTGCTGTTGTTCATTTCTCTCCTCTCTCCATGCTGCTTTTTGGCCCCCTCTGCTGTGCCCTCCCTCCCTCTCGTGCCAGTGTGTGCCAGTCCCCCCGGCCAGAGGGGTGCCCAGCTGGGCTGTGCAGCTGGTGTAGTGGGGGCAGGAGGCAAGGGCAGCCCCCGTACCAGCTGCATCCTCACACAGGAAGGCCTCCACAGGCTGTTTCCACATCTGCTGGAGAGGCGACGTGTCTGCCGATTTACCAGTCATGTATGGCTTGCTGCCCTTACAGCTGCACAAAATCCGTGAGAATCCGTCCCGTCCTCCCCCTGTGCCCCCCATGGGAGGATGAGCGTGCCCAGGGGATGCTGGCAAGGTGGTGACTACCCCCAGCTCTGCTGAGAGTGGAAGCCGCAGCTGGCAGCACAGAGGGGGCATTCTTTGTGTCAGGGCACGTGCCCCTGGAGGGGCAAAACAGATTGTGCCGAAAATGAGAGAGGAGTTGGCAGGTGTAGTAGGGTGGTAAAGGCTGTGCTCCCTCACTTTGAGGAGCGCCATCATCCTTTTCCATTGCTCCTCCTGTATCCCCGATGACTCTAAGCAATATTCCAGCTTCCACCTTTAAACTTGCTTGAACGTGCATTGCCATGTCACCTGCTTTTCACCCATATGCTCTAGTTAGTGAGCTTCCCCTTGCAGTACTCCCAGTGACATGATTTGACTCTTTTCGGCAGAAGGTAGTTTGTCTTAGGAGAGTATTTGTTAAACGTGATACAGTCTTGAATTAACATCTGACATAAGTGTTGCTGAAAGAAAATAGATCCCACCTATTGTGCAGCAGGTATAATGGGGCTTCTTAAACAGCATGGTTTGGGAATAACCCAATTCCTTAATTAACTCTCTCTTTCTATGCCAAACACAAGCTGCTCAGGCAGTTTTATTCTTTTCCCATGTCTGGGAGGCAGTACAGTGTTTAAAAGACTTCTGTAAAGCTACATGTTGATTTTTAATAACACCTGTGTCTTGAGGCTGATTGTGGGGGATTGCTGTCTGTCATTAGCCAGTCATCTTGTTTAAGCTTACTAACCAGTTTGTTGTCAAAAATATCTCTGTTTTGGAAGAAATCTGACACCTTTTTGCTCTATTTCTTTGACAGATTAGTTTGCTTTTCCTCGGCTCCTGTGCAAAGGGAGTCTGCCACCCTGGAACCAAGCTCCTGTTTGAAATAACTAGTATATACCTAAGAAGTATTCATGAAAGGATTCAGGCTTTTTGTTTGTTCTTTAATTATTCCTAATTAAACATCAGAGGATCACTTGAGATAGTTGGAAGCTAAAATGCTTTTTCTGCATAGAACTCTTCTCTCAGTTATTTACCTGTTACAGTACAGCTGATGAGTGTCTCAGGTTTGTCTCCTATGAGGGAGAAAAACAAAAGTACTTTCAAATGTCTGGTTTCTGTGGGTGGATGTAGGCTCTGGCTAATAGTCATGTACACGTGCTGTGGTGGTAGCAGCCATCAGACTGGTCCTGTGACCCACCGTGTACTCTGCCCTGGTCCTACCACCTCTGTCTCTGCAGGCAGGCTCCACCTGATACAGAGGGTGCTCCTACACAATAGGCATCTTTGTTCCAAGAGTGGGAAACGGCAGGAGGTGAACAGCCTTCTTCTGTCTTCTCACCAGCGATGATCCTCCTTTTCCCCTAGGAAAGTTCTGAAGGTTAACCAGGCAGAGCCCATGCGGAGGTAGTGTTGGTCCCTGCTGTGGCATGATAAATCTTCACCCCATCTCCACAGACTGCTTCGGGACAGGTTTAGTGATTGGTACCTCTAATCCCTTAAAGCCCCACTGACTCTCAACTCAGGATGTTATAGGTGACATGTGAAGGACTTAGAGCTTCTGTCATAGCCTGGGATGTGTTGTAGCAGGAGTATATTTCTCATGCTTGGCTTATGGCTTTAGAAAGAAATGGGTTGCCTGGATTTTTGTCTATAGATGCATTATGCTTTGAATGGGAGCCATTCTTTCCCCAGCTTTAAACCATGTTACTGTGCTTGTTGTGCTGTGATCATGCTACAGGCTAAAAAAAGATAACCTCTCCTCCCCTCCCCATCTCCATGCCCTTTTACAGGTATATCCAGCACCTTTCAGACAACTCTGAACCATAGTTGAACCTTATATATTCCTACTGAGCAGGTCTAGTGACACCCATAGTAACCTTGATGGTAAAGGTGGAGTGCTCTGTGACCTCCTAACTCTGCAATGTACCTGTCACTTGTTCAGCAGATGGTCTGGGCAGCTACTTAGGCATTCAGAGGGTCAGAAACAAGCCTTTCTATGATTACTATTATATATTGTGACTACTACTTTGCTTTCCAAAGCAAGGGTGGGGTGGAGATTTGTATGTGATACTAAACAAACAAAAAAATACCCAAGAATGAGTAAATTCAAGCCAAGACTGTTTTCAGATTATGATTTCAAGTTTATCAGAGTTGGGGGGTTGACAGTGTCGCCTTTTGTGGTACCGTCCCATAATTGCGTGTATTCCCTTGTAAGTCTCTTTGTGCAGCTCTCTGTGCTCCTATTGACTCGTGACAAAAAGCTCCGAGGAGCACTGGTGGGTTTGTATTGCAGCCTGGGATGGCTCTGTAATGAATCCCTGAGTGGGAATTTCCATCTCTGCTTCTAGCTTCTGTCTCCTGCCATGGGTTATCTATGTATATGTGGCTCGTGGTTTAGATAGGCTAACGAACCAGGAGGGTCCCAGTCTCTACCCAGGTCCTAGACATGTTGTACACAGGCGCCGGGGGAATCAACTCCTCCATGGGGGAGCATGGTCAGCACAGCACAAACTCCCTGCTGCCTGCAGACTGGACTGTCTTAAGCCACCAATTTGGAACATTCAGAACATATTTGTGACCCTATCAAAGCAGTTAATAAGACTTTATTTTCATTTAAGCATGTTCACAAAGTGGAAGGCAATGTGACTCCCTTGCATCAATATACAGCCTGAGCTCCTGTAAATTACAGGCCATGTTGTAATAAGATGGCTTTTTGCCTTTAAAGTTTAGCAGAAAA
This sequence comes from Aquila spilogaster, assembly GCA_024606505.1. NCBI lineage: Eukaryota > Metazoa > Chordata > Aves > Accipitriformes > Accipitridae > Aquila > Aquila spilogaster. The sequence continues at coordinate 57,125 of JANHGO010002883.1, forward strand.
ATTCTGTAATGCCATTTTTTTTGCCATTACTTGCACACAGGAATTGACTAAGTAAAGAAAGACCATTATAACTGTGGTTTCAGAGGCTGTTCAGCTTGAAACAAAGGGTTTTCTTCACATTCAACCTCATTAGTCTGATTAGTGGGCTTGTAAAACGAAGCATGAAAATGAAACATGACATAGACATGAATTGATTGTACTAAAATCTACACAAACTGCTGCTTGGAAATGAAAGGATGACAGCCATCTTCTTTAAGCTGTTTAAAAAGTTAAGTTTTCAAAGTAGCTCATTTTTTAGAGCCTGTAAACTACATTTCTGTAGCTGCTAAGGGGAGTCACTAAGAAGCTAAAAAAATCCAAACGAGTCAGGTGATTTCTTTTTTTTTTTTTTTTTTTTTTTTAAATAGAGCAGAAAAATCTGAAGGTGTAACAAATTATCAGTAGAAAGAAATGTTGGGCAGGAACACATTACAATTGGGTAGAAATGGATGACAGTCTACTTGTTTCCATTTTAAAAATGGAGAGAATAGTCAGCATTATTTTCAAAAAGGCCTCTTTGTATCCTGCTGAATTCTGCCTTCAAACACACTCTACCCTGTTTCCTTGGTTAATGTAAAAATACTTGTTTGGATGGATCTTGACTGGAGATCTGGAAGGAGAGCAAGTTTACTCATTCAGCATTAGTTCAGTGATTGGCACCGTGTGGTACAAGTGCAAGGTAGTGTCCTATACCTAACATTAGCTGTACAGCTACAATGTATTATCTTTAAAATTCAGTTTTGAATGCCTACTTTTCTTAACAGAGCTTAGTCCCACAAGCCCATATGTCTTCGGGTATGGACTTATTTTGTTCTACATACACCTCGTACTGTCAAAAGTAGGCCTGTCCAACTGCAGCGTGTGCCGCACTTGACTGCGCAACTGTCCACATCCTTTTTCTTCTGTAGCTAACTTTACAAAAAAAACCCCAAAACAACCCAAAAACACCCAAATAATTTGAATGTACATTTCAGTGCTGCTGCAATACTACTTTCGAAGATGAGTCATGGTGGTACAGATAAGATCCCAGAACTCCTTTTGTAATTGCGTTGTCTGCATTTCCAATAAGAGCATCTGGAAAAGGATTTCTAAATGCTCTGTGACGTTGTGAAAAGGTCAGCTGGCGATGTTCACTCAGGAGAAGAATTTGGCATCTTGGTAGTGAAGAAAGGGAGGCTATGGCTGGGGGGTGCAGCAAACTGAGGAAGTATCTGATTGCTGTGTGTGAAATTAGGTGTGAGTGAGGGCTCCTGAGCACAAGTATGCTTGGGGGACCCTGCAATGCTGCTTTTGGTCCTAGCAAGCTGCTGCCGTTATAGTGTGGCTCACTGGGAGGAGCAGGATAGGACACTAGCATAGTGGGTGTGCTATGCTGTTGTCCTTCGAGCGGTGAAGTTTGGGGGTCTAGTGTGAAAGGGGAAAGAACGGTTTTTGGAAAGCTTCCTGGGGCAATTTCCTGTTAAGCAGCTTTTACTATGCATGGTGTTGCTCTGTAATGCTCAGCCACAAAGTATTTCCATGAACCATGGAAGTAACACATTACCAGGCTTATTTACCCTCTTGCTCCACATGTAAGTGAATTGTGTGTTATCTACGTTAAACCTAGTAGATGGGTTTCGTATAGGTGACCTGAGTTGGGGACAGCACATGAAATGAACAGCTTGTTCAGCCACTGTGCTTCTGGCCTACGACTTGAGAACAGCCGTGTCTGCCAGGCACAGCTGCAGCATGTCCTGCAGCACACTGGGCATTCCTGTGTCGGGGTCAGGAATGCCCTATGGAGAGCATGAGTTCCTGCCATAGGCTGCAGAAGACCCATTTTTCAGGGGCTTGGGGATGGTCACCCCTCATCAACTGGTTTGTAGCATAGGCTTTGTAGACACATGGGATTCATTTCCTTGGCATGAGTCAGGATGTGATTTTGCCTGTAAGAATCAAAATACTCTGAAAGATTTCCATGGGAAGGAGGCATAAGGTGGGGAAAAGGGAAGGGGAGGAAGGAGGATCACTTGTATTTTCTTGGAAATGTCCTGGGGAATGGCTCAGCAGGAGGGAGCGGGAGCATTTCCTGCTCTCTAAGGTGGCTTGTTTGGGATCCAGTCTCAATGTACCCACCAGGGAAAGCATTCTCCTGGTGGGTTTTGAAGAGGATCTGCTTTGAGCAGGTTTCAGGACAAGTCTTTTGGCTATGCCCAGCATGGCAGTGTGCCATTCAGAGGCACTTCTTGTGGTTCTTGAGCTCTGGGCACAGGCACTTTTCACCCTGTTTATTTTCAGCACAGGTTTGTGGAATTTGTACACTGAACAGGACAGAAGAAATCCTGGATAAACAAAATTGTATTTAGCTAAGTGTGTGTGTTTCTAATACAAAACCTCAGTGCAAACAAACCCTGCCCAGCAGGGACTGTGTTGGAGAAAGAAGAATGAGAGCATTGTTGACTTGAACGTTCCCTGTCTTTCCAATGAACTTAAATGAGTTCCAGATATTTCATTGGTTCCTGGTTCCTCCGCTGGTTACCCAGACAAGTATTTTAGTGACTTTCATTTCATTTTTTTCTAAAGATGCTTTTTTCTTGGTCTTGCATGGGGGGAGGGAGAACGTGTAAGGGGAGAGGTTGAAGAAGTCACTCTAAAAATGAAAGCACAAGTTAAAGTGTTTATTTGGTATATTAAGATATAATTGATGGTTCCAAAAGCCAGGTTTTCGTCCACTTTTCAGAGTGCTTGGGTGGCTTTGCATAGATTATGCTTGCTGTGGATCAGGGAAGGAAGAAAGGGGTGCTAGATAAGAGCAAACCTACCACATAGTTGTTCAAGGTGTTGCCTATCATTAAACAGAATCTCTTCTGCAGAAGAGAGGTTTTGAGAGGGAAGAGGGAGGTTGACCAAAAATTATTCAGTGTTGGTGTCTCCTTTATCTTTGAGATTTCTGTGGTGATCAGACTGGCCCCAAAACAGATGATACTGTGCACTCCACAAACTGACTAAAGATTGAACAAATTGAAGTTGTGAACAACAACCTGTGTTAAAAGGTGTAAATATGCTAAAAAAATATGAGCATTTCTGTAGTTAAGCAAGGCACAAGAAAGCTCATCTTGATGTTTGCAGCTGAAGTTAAAATAATGGAGAGCAACCTGTTCTCCCATTCAGCTTCCATTGGTTTGCTTTCTGTGAACTCCAGTGTGTTTTGGGGGCTGCAGTTAAGGACAGCACTATCTGTGTTAGCAGTAAGGCAATAGACACAATTAGTATTGCCTGCCCTTCCAGGAGAAAAGCCAACAGATGTCATGCAACGTATCTAAAACTGGACGGTGACAACATCCATTTTATGCTTTGTTTGATCCAGTGTAATACTGTTGGGGTGCTGCTGTGTGAAGGAGGGGCTGAATTAAAATTTTATATATATATATATGTATTGATCATAAGGCTCATCATATGAGGCAACTTTTGTGGTTTGCCACTTAGAAGTTTGTGCAACTTCTACAAAATAATGCCAGGGAGCTGTGGGCTTCGGTCTGGGTTTTTGACAGTTGTGGGGTTTTTTGATTTGTTCTTTCCATTTCCGTCTCAAATTTGGTCTTTACCAACATCTTGAGAAAAGGAGAGCAGGACTTTCAAGCTGCTGGTTTTTTTCACTAGAGAATCTAAAATAAAGTGCAGTTGCATAAACAGTTATAACTGGGAAAATGCATGCCTGTCAATGTCTTTAGAAAGAACTTTATTCTGGGGAACTGTTGAAGTGGTGTTGTGATCACTTTACTGTCTGCGGGAGTGTTAACCTTTGATTTTCCTGACTTATGGGTTATAACTGGACAGAGATATCCCTGCAGGTCACTGTCCCCTGGGGCACTGCAGGGTTCTCCAAGTTCTGAACAGGCAAACTCTGGAGTGAGTGCATAACGATTGCCCAGGGCTGAAAGTACTGAGGGATAAGCTGGACTTGGAAATAGCACCCTACGTGAACTTGTCGGTGTCCGTTAAACACATACAAGCATCTGGAAGTGCTCTAACGAGTGTATGTGCCTCTATCTCAGGCTTAATTTTTGTCCTGAACATGCAATTATTTGTATGGGGAGAAGATTTGGGGAACCATAAATATGGATTATCTTCCCACTAGCGTTAGCTCTATGGTGCTGTTAGGACTAAAAGAGCAAACACATACTGCTCCTCTTATGGCAGGGAAATTGTTCTGGCTTTACAGACAGAGTTCAGCCATCTGGGGAAATTGCTCAACTCTGCTCTCATTTCCAAAACTGCAGGAGAAACTATATGTACATCTGAAATTTGTTAGGATTTTGCTTGAAGAACAGTGTCAAGGGGATGATGAAAGAAATACCGTCTGTGAGCCAGCAGCACCTTTTTCATCCATACCCCCCCATTGCTTGCTTCAGTAGCAAATGGAAAGAGCCATCTAATAGCTGAGGAAAATGTCTGAAATCAATTGGTGGTGGTGTTGCAGGTGTCAGGGGGATGCACTAGCTTCATGTGACTTGGAGCATTAAATCAGCTTTCATGTCAGGGCAAGGATTGTGGTCTGTTGTGTCATGCCCAGCAACTAGAGGGGGAATAGGGTTTGGACATTTTCAACATGAGCTCAGTTTGAGAACCACAGAAGCTGAGGGTTTGGACAAAAAGGGCTGGGGATCTGGCTGATAGTCACATCAAACAGACAGCCAAGGCAAGGACATGACCAGAGAGAACCTATAGTGGAAGTCCCTGAATCTGTGCTAAAAACTGCTGCCTGCAACGAAGGGCATGTAGAGGTGTGGCAGGTTGGAACAAGCTTGTCAGGAGGGGAAGGTGAGCTGGAGAAGGGGAAGGCAGCATGAGGCAGAAACCAGAACGATGAAACCACAGACCTAGGTAAGAGCTGGGAGCTAGGCGAGAAATGGGATTGAGGTTAAAGGAAAGGCCAGGAATCAAGACTAAGCGATAAGGGTTGCTTGCTGCAGCCAAGAATCACGTTCAGCTGTTGAGAGACTGGAGGACTTTCCATGTTTGATGGATGAACTAGCCATCCTGTGTTGCTGTGGTTTATCTAGGACCTTTGGTCCTTCTGGAGGGTGACACCAATACACCTGGAGGACGCAACGCTTGAGGTAGGTTTCTGCCACAAGAGACTTCACTGGAGGTTTGTCTTTGCCAGTGCTGTGGGGTGACAGAGCTTCAGTCACTAGAGCTGTTGTGTAACGCTTTTTCTTGCAAAACCCAGCCAGTGCCAGTCCTTCAAAGAAAGACCAACAGTGAGACCCCAGATAATTAGCTTACAAATGATATAATTTTAAAAAATATACCTGGTGGGAGTTCACTCTTGTCTTCTGGTGCTGGTGCCTTTGAGTATCTAGGTTGCCAGCTTTGTCTGTAATTCCAAGATCTAAACACAGACTTTTCAAGCAGCGACATTGGGGTGTTGCTTATTTTTCTTTTTTTTAATGAAGCTAAGGGGAGTTGGGTTTTTTGAGATGCGACCCAGGTCTAAGCAGTCCTTCCAGCCACTGCGGTTAAGGTGCAGCAATTTCCATAGCAGATAGCACATGAGCTGGGGACACAGCTGCTGTTGCCTCCAGCTGCCTGCTACTGTCTGGTGTCAAAAGGCAGTAGTAGCTGGTGCTGGTTGGCTTGCAGGTAGTCTTTGCAAGCCAGTTTCATGGATGTGTTTCTGTTCCCTAATGAGACATCTTAACCGCATTACTAACTGAGAGGCATGACTGAAGAGAATTAAGTAACCCCTTGATTACAGGAGTTTAGGACTTTAAGGAAAATGTTCCATGTGAGTCCTGTGGCACATTACAAGCTGCCAAAACTGCAGGCTGGCTTTCAGACACAAGAAACGTCCGTGATGCTTCCAAACTGAGTAGCTAAGGTTTTTCTTTCTCTCTCTCTCTCTTTTTTTTTTAAATTTGAAGCCATTTTTAATTTTAGCACCGAAAAATGGGGTACATATCAATTGCTAGAGCCTTCCTATGGTGCTTTTGTAGCTTCAGTTGACTAAGGAAAGCAACCATAACAAACAGAGCTCAGGGTAGTGGGAATCCACACCTGCCTTCCTGGTGGGCAAGGGTGAGCTCAGAAGCAGCCCCAGATAACCAAAAGGAGGCTGTTGTGCTGTGTGTTGGCTTGTGCTAAGGGAGCAGAACAGGGATGTGTAACAGATTTTGTTGTCCTAAGAAAATATTGTTAAGGATTTTCTTTTTTCTTAGAAATTGTTTCTTCGTCTCTTGGGAAGCCTATAAGAGAGTTGGAGGGGAAAAAAAAGAAAGAAAATAATGCTGTTTATTTAAATGGAGGTGAATATTTCCAATTCTCCACTGTAGCTCTTAAAAAACAAAACCAAAAAAACCACAAAAGTATCTGGCATGTCTATGAATAGCTTTATAAAGCTCCTCGGGGGAGAAGTAACAGATGAAACCTTCACCATCTAGAATTGGAGCAGCTGTGTGTTGGAGTGAGCGTTTTCCTGTGCTTTGCTTACTGTCGTCTCAAGCAAGTGTGATGAATCACCTACTGTCTACAGATCTCAGTAGTCCTTAGGAGATGGTGTCTTGACTGAAAATATAACTTGGATTTTGCTCCAAGTTATCTGGGCTTTTTTGTAGTTTTATTAGTAATCACAATATATACAAGGATGTTGAGAATTTCCTACAGTATTTTGTTGTAACCATTTGTTTGATAAAGAGTGTGAATCTTACCTGCATGAAATCTACGGTCTAGGAAAAATGTATGCTTGATCACTTTAAAAAGAAGATGATTGATAGACTTGAAAATCAGCCAGAGACTGAGAGAAGCCCAAGTAAGGAGAGGTTGGCAAAACTGCCTGATTTTTCAGCGCAATGTAGTGAGTATTGAACAACATAGTTGGGATCAGTGCTATGCTGTTAGAGATACAAGATCTGATGCCAAGAAATGGTGCTTTTAGGCAGTGAAAGATGATCTACACTTAATTTTAAGCACTTCTGCTGGCCTATTGGGGGTGGGGTGGGGGCGTGGGGAAATCAAATTTTTAAAAAAGTTGTAATAAATCCCTGTTCAGCAGAACAAAACTTGGCTATTGATGCAATCTACTTATTATGTTTCTGTCCAGGGTTTGGGTCTTTTGGGTATGTAAATTGCAATGTCAGAGCTTAGCTGTCCAGGATGTTCACATAGGTAAGGGAAAAACACTAAAACTCACTAGCATGAGAAGTGTTTAGCCCTAGTAGAAAGGGGTGGTGGTGGTGGTGCTAAAGGCACTTACGAGTATGTTCCTTAAGCTACTTGAACATGGGAGTGGTGAATGCTGGAAGCTCTTCAGCATGAGAGTGCTAGCAATAAGCTGTGTGCAGACACCCCAAAAAAATAATGCCTGGCAGCACTAACTTACTTATATTAGCAATTAGTGATTACAACCTTTAAAAGATAAAATGGATCTGAACAGGTTAATCTCTACTTGAGATTGGCTTTTTTTTTTTAACCTTCAGTGGGATTAGGATCTGACATGCTGAGTTAGTCTTTGTCGAAGTGCCCTGAAGATCAATGGAATGCTTTAAGAGAGGGTAACAGGCACACTGCCCTTCCTCTTGACTACAGAGTGTTGTGTGATTACTGTTAATTATAGGAGTTACTTTCTATGCCTGCTGAGCATCCCATCTAGAACAGGAGGTGACAATGTTGTTTGCGAAGCTCAAAGGTGCTAATATGGGCACTGTGTGTTTCAAAGGCAGTTATCATCAGAAAGGTCAAGCGCCAACAGCTTCCACACAGGCCAGTCTGAATTTAAGTGCATGTTTGGAAATGAGTTTCTCAATGTGTCTGTCCTCCTACAGCATGATCGCTGTTATTGCACAGGCAAAACTGGCAATTTCTATATGGAGAAGGATTGGCATGTTTAACAGCAGCATTGGGATAAAGGACTGGGTGGGTGAAGCAGAGGCATATTCATGGGCTTGTCAGGACTGCCAGAATAAGGTGGCTTATGTTACTGCCACAAAAACTGAAGCGGGGAGCTGTGCCAATTCAGCCTCTAAAATGTTTTGTCAACAACTTAATTTTTTTTTTTTTTTTTTTTTTTTTTTTTTAGGGGTAGCATTACAAGAGGCACCCTCAGCTCCTCAGACAGAAATCCACTTTTGAAATAGAAGCAGCAGTCTGAACCATAGGATATGTTTCAGAAGGGCAGTCTGCAGGGCATTAATTCTCTATTTGAGGAAAGCTGGGTAAACTCTACACAAAGGTTGGTGGTACAGACATTTAGCACACTACTTCCCAGCTCTCAAATATGGGTAGCTTTTGTTTGTTCTTTCATTCTTCAAAGATCAATGCAAACCTTTATTTTCTATAAATAATTTAATAAATACTTTTCTTTTACAATGATACAACAAATAACAAATTCATAGCAAACGAGTCACAAAGAATTTAGGATCAGTATACTTTAATAAAGTATCAGTGTCAAAATACATTTCCTTATCAAGTTAAAGTTCCCATACAGTTATAATATTGTCAATAAGAATTTAGCAATATAGATTATGAAATAATTATGATAAAAAGTATGATTAATATTAAGACATGGAATATTTTTCAGAGTGTTTTAGTAAACTGTTAGGGTATAATGTTTTTAATGCTGAAACTACACAAATAAGGAACAGAAGAGCAGTATTCAAGTGTCTTTAATCCTTGAAACCTTTAAGTCCTTGCCACTGCAAATTTGTCAAATCTGGTTTGCAACTTTTAATCAGATTTTGATGCTTACAATATATTTTTTCCACACAGTAATAACTTCACTTTAGGAATAGATTATTTTTGGTAATAAACTCCTGAAAGATTGCCTACAATAGGGACTAACTTTTTTTTTTTTTTTTTTTTTACGTTATGTACCAATAAGGGAAGATCTTCAGCTTTTCTAAGTATGTGTTGTTAAGACTCACTTAACACGGTGAACTCTGAAGTGCTCTATGAACCCAAGGCTCCCTCTCTGCAAGTTCAGTGCATGATACAAAGCAATTTTATAAGCCAGACTTCAGTGGAATCAGAAGTCTCAAAAGAATATATCTTTGTTCTAAGTTTCTGGGCCAGATTTTTACCTTGTGTACATTGCCACTGTTCCATGTTCTTCAATGAAGCTATGATGATTTATACCAGTGGAGGAAACAAGATGATATATCCCAACATGTATCTAGGTTTGTATGTATTTTAAAGTCAGAACTGCTCACCTGCCTTTTATTACTTTAAACAGTAAAAATGTTAAATATGTTGTAATTTAAACTTTCAAATCCTTTTGACTTTGAAAGCATCCAAAGCCTTATTTTTAAAAATATGTGCATGACAACTAATGATAGTTGGAAAGGAGCTCTTTGAAAATCTCTGGCTGCCTTTTAATGACATTTCAGCTACTGATTAATGTAAGGCAAGTAAAAATGATAGAGACCTGCCTGCCAGCTATTCATCTCACTACACAATCCTTAATTCTTTTTGCCTACTTTTAACTGAGTTAGCCTAATATGCTGGGAAATACTACTTTAACTTTTAGTTTTAATGATTCAATATTGCAATTACATTGCTAGCTAGCATATAAAATGAAAAAGGGTGACATTAATCAGAGGTGTTAGTACTGGCCACTAGTCAGATTCCTAAAATATCAGCAACAACATAACAAATTCTGCTAGAACTAGTAGTAATGGCTCTTACAGTTGCTGTATCCTAGATATAGCAAAAGTACCAAGAGATGATTAACAACTGACCCAGTGAGAAATTAAAAAAAAAAATTTTTAAAAAAATCTGTTTTTTGTAAAAAAATGAAGGAAACAACAAAGCAAGAAACCCCAACACAAATGAAAACACAGGTCTAAATCCTCCACTGGGGTAAATCTGTAGTACTCCCTTGGCTGTAGAGCTAAGCCAGGTTAAGGCAGCTGAGAATGTGGCTCGCTTCCGAGGAAAAAACCTTACAAGGTGCAACTTTCACAGATACCCACAAACATTGCAGTTCACCATTCACATTTCTTTCAACAACATGTATAAAAATGAAGGAGGTGGGGAGGCAGAAAGGTGGGATTTTTCTTTAGTATGCTTTTCCAAAGTTATTTAAGTTACAATAAGATAAATGCTGGAAAACAGAAAGACTCAAAGGATTTCAATTTGGCAGATCAACAAAAAACTGTGGTAGGAAATGAAATTTGTTTCATTCATCTTTGGCAATAAAAATAAATCTTTGCAGTACTGCAGCCAAAGTCTCACGTGATGAGGCATTTATACCACAGCTTTTTATGAGCATGAAATTTGAAGAAAATTTCAGCATATAAATTACAGGTAATGAGATAAGGGGAGGGTAATCAAACTCTCTAAACAACACTTTAATTGCAATGGAGAAAATACAGTAGATGTATTTCTTTAATATGAATAATAAAGTCAGTAACTTCAAAAGGCCACTATTTGGTAACATGGACAGGTTCAATATCTAAGTAAAATCCTGTAAAAGTGTATTGGTATTAGAAATTGTCTACTTGCAAAAATATATTTAAAAACTGAAGCTGTTTTGAACAGTATAGGCCATGGAATATTGCAGGATTGCTCAGGTGGCCTGGTCCAGTGCTCTGAGCAGTTCACTGCCCTGCAGAAGCATAGAGCTGCCCAAAACAGGGACGTTCACCTCACAGTCATATCTTGTCAACTCAGGCAACAAGTAGGGTTCAAAGGAGGGTCCCAGCAGACGACTGGTCATACCTGGAAGAGATTAGTGAAGTAAGTCACGGTGCTGAGACAAGAGAGACACAGAGGACTTCTTTACTCTCCTCCTTCTTCTGTTTATATCAGTTATAATTTCATTTTGTGTTTATGTTAATATGCCTCAAACCACCAGCAATTACAGGTTTCAGAGCAAACCTACACATTGCTCTGCCTTAAACTGTTGCAAGCATGTCACATGGACATGGGCAGTTTTTCACATCCACCCCCAATTTAGATTGTTCTGAGAAAAATGATATTAGTGCAGATGAGGAAAGCAGTAGTAAACAACACAGTTTCTAAATTAACACCCACTCCCCTTATATATTAAAAGGGACACATATATGTCTCCTTTAATTAATTAACTTTTAGAAGGCATGCGTTAAGACTTAACTTACAAACCTCCCAAGTTGTTTAGTACAATTTAATCCATTCCATCACAAGACAAGCGTATGGATGGAGGTTGACTAGACCTCCAAGGTAAAAAGGCATTAAGTTTAATTGAAATGAAGGGCAAAAATATTTTTTCCTCATATATTACAAATGTAGACATTAAAAGTTTCACACTAAACAAGAGAACAAATTTTTCATTCTATGAAACAATACATGTTTGGTTCTTAGTTTATTTCCCCCCGCCCTCCCCCCCCTTTTTTTTTTTTAAAGTGTTTTCTTTCATGGAATCAGTATTGGAACTAAATACCAACATTTTCCAATTTCAGTATTTGACAGCTCTTACCTGATGCTTTATGAGCTGGCTGGACAGTATAGTCCTGATAACGGGAACTGTAAAACAGAGGGGCAAACGCTCCTGCTTTCAAATTCTCACCAGGACTGCCACAGGTGGGTTGCTGCTGCTGCTGCAGTTGATTCATTGGTTGGCTCAGACCTCTCAAGTTACAGACAAATTCATCTGATTCACATAGTAGCAGAAAAAAAAAAGTTAAATTAAGCCAGTGTAATAATTATAGTAGATAATACTAATTCAAAGCAAAGCAACCCTCGTCATGGTGGTCACATGGCATACCTACATCTTGTCACAAAGAAGTCCAGAAACACCACTAGCTCTAGAAGTAGTATTGCACCCAAGATATGCTTGTGTAAGGAAACAGTGTTGTAGAGAGAAAGTATCCTTTTTAGCTCTGAGATGCCTGCACCTTGGATCAGCACGAGGTAAACCCATCTCCATTAAGCCGATCTCTGTTACCTCCAAAGCAAGGATGTGAACATACATGAAACCATCTACCTGGTAGTTATCAAATGTATCTTAAATTGTTCAGCTCTTAGTGATACAACCTGATCTTTAACTTTATCTTAGTGTAATATTTACAGAGCTTATTTACATTTCCTTTTGAAAGAGTCTTTGTTTCTATTCAACCTGTCTTAAAATTGTGTTTTGATACAAAACATTGCAAAACCACTTTCTTTTGTCTTACCAGTAAGAACACTTGTGCTGAGAGACTTCTTTTCTGTAACCAAGGAACAGTTTTCCCCTTTGAGAAATTTCATTCTCTTCCACATTAGGTGAGAAGGGTTAATGACAGATGGATCTCCCTAGAATGTAAAGAAAAGCAAAATAAATAATTACACCAATGACCATGGTGAGTCCAAAGGTGTGAAGGGGATGCATTTCTTATGATTACCCCACTCAGCTGTTGCAACGCTTGTTCTTCATAATCCAGTTGTCGCTTCAGTTTCAAACTGTTAGACAGAGCAATTCTTGCCGGGCTTACATCTATGCCTCGTTGCCCAAAAGCATCCAGGGGCCTGTGGAGAAAAGGTCTCTGGGTAAGTGAGCAGGGAGGCAATTCTAAACCATGTTGTTCACTTATGCAGATTCTTCTTTCATTTAAAGACATTTAAGGTGTTCTTTGACACATGACAGTGGACAGACCTCAAATGTCAAATGTTTTTATTTCCTTTTGTTAGTCATCCCACAAGCTTTGGAAACTTTTGACTTTTGGGATCAAAGACTAATGAAAGTCTAGCATAAACAGCCTCTAGGGATCTCCAGGCAGACATAAAAATGCTGTGGAAAAGAGAGTCATGCAATTTTCTAAGGACAGGATTTTGAGAGCCACACCTGTCCCTTTGCTTTGCATACAAAATATGAACACACAGGTTGCTGTTTGGGGACAAACCCTTTCTTTCCAGATGCATATTCAGACACTGGTATTTCTGCCAACAAGAAATCTCAGAAAGCAAACTGCAAAGCTTCATGTTTTAAAATGATCCTTGCTACTTTATGTACTTCCTGAATGTTTTAGTGTGACCACCAGTGAAGACCCAAGAGCTACAGAGAAGCTTCTAGCTATGACAGGAAACTTCTAGGACTGTAGCCTGTGATCTACATCTCATCGCATACTGTTCCCATGTGTAAAAGTGAACAAGGTGAGGAAGGATTGTAGAAAAAAGCCTATAATTTTAAATCTTACTTACATATGCCAACAATAAATGTACTGTCATCCCTCCCTCTCCCCTATTTTCTGTTGTGCAAAAAATATATGCAGGTAAGAAAGGTAAGAAAGTATGCATGGGTCCCAGCTTACTGCTGGACCAGTAAGCCTTTTCAGTACTTTTCTTAAACTGCATAAAGTCAAGCAGGCTTTGCAGAATTACTGCGGTAATTTCTACCTGACCAGCAGGAAAATCCATTCATGCACCCTTGCAAGCAATGAAAAATTAGCCCACCCAGTCTGCTTCCACTAGACTGACTGCCCCAGGAGAGCACCACACTAATTTCCCCAGAGGTGCAGTCTGATGCCTATCAAAAGAACTTATTCCAGCTGAACTGAGAAAAAAGAATTTTTCAAGATTATGACCCCCCCCCCATCTCCCAAAATATTTTCTGAGTAAAATACATAGTTATACCACAAAAACTCTTACCTTTTTTTATATATGGGCACGCTTGGAGAATGTACTGGTGGCCCTGAGGGGGAACTTGATAGGGTTCCTGAGTATTTATCCATGAGTCTCCATTTAGCAGGAACATATTCTAATGGAGGATCAGGTGGCCACTGGGTGTTTGGTCTTCCTCCCATTGAAGACAGGGGAGTGCTGGCTTGGTCATGGTACGGTGGCAGAGATGACCTACTCACATTGTTGAAGAACACCGATGACAGGGACCCATGACCAGGGTTAATGTTTTTATTTGATAGCTGTGGGCAGTATTTCTCTGGGAGGAACTGACTCTGTGAAGCAGAAGCAAGGGGTTGAAAGATGGTACTCATGCTACTTAGACTCTGCTGGGTATTTTGTGCACTTTCAGAGAGAGGACGTTCTTCTTGGCAGATTGGGCTGAGCTGGAAATCCTCTCCATCCATAGGAATGTAAGGAGCCAAGGTTTCAAGGTCCAGTTCATTGAAATCAGTCTGTGCAAAAATAAAGTAAGTTCATAAAGAAACTAGAAGTTAATAGTAGTTGTGGCAGTTAGTGTGATATGCAATACTAGTAGATGCAAAGCTGAAAAATCGCTGTATGCCAAATTTACCTACGTGAAACTGGCCAGCTCCTATTTAAAAATGTCTTATTTCTGTAACATACATGTTCATCATATCATCAGCAGCAAAGTAAGATAACAAACTGAAGAAAAAAACCCCTCCCAGACAAGCAGTATTGCTAAAGCAGCTTGCATGAAGCCTGCAAGATCAGTGTGATCTGAAGTAGATCTTGTGTTCCATTACGCTTTGAATAACTTGTCTGCCAAGACTCTACAACATGTGGCATGTAGTTGAACCTCAGGGTTTTTCATGCTAAAATAGAAACACAGCTTTCTCGTAATCTAGCTACATGAAAAAATGCTTCTAAAAATGCAAAAGTTTTAAAATATGTACTTGGAAGGGCACTATTGCACCTAAATCTGTATTTTATTTTTTTTTTCCCTTGGAGGACTAGTCATATTTAAATTCATTTCTCTTGGCGTTTTACCAGAGCTGAACAGAGAGGGAAATCGATATGGGCCCACCAGCCAGATCATGACAGGGGCACTTTTCTAGTGCTCATTTTTCCCACCAAAGCTGCTGATGTGGTGGGACACACCTGAGCAAGCAGATGCTGAATCTGACAAAACTGAAGTTTGCACATGTGAAGTCTTGCACTGAGTTTGATCCTGATACACATTTTCCTCCTATCTGTCCACTCTTTCTACCGCTTTCATTGCTGTCTCTATGTCCAGATTTAGATGAAATTTCTTCAGGACATAGACTACCACATACCTAATTCTGCAAATTGCACTGGCAAATTGAGGCACCTCATTTGTGTCCCAATCACCCCAGACTTTCCGTAGGATTAATAGAAGGAGATGAGTGTAACAGCTGAGCTGACAGCCAGCAATGCCTGTTCCTTTCTCTTAACTATAAAGAAGTATAAGCTCTTAACAAAGGCATTTCAATTAAGTTTCTAAACTTAGGTGGGCTGCATCAGGCCTACACCTCTTATTCACTAACTCACCTGATGTAATGTTATAATAGTGGAGGATTAAGAGAGTTATTTATAGAGGGAATTTCCACGCTTACACCCTGATTAGAATGCAGGAGATGGAGACCATGTTACTTGATGTGCAAGTAATTGTCACCTCTCTCTGAAATCCTCCAAGAGGTAAGACAAGAAGAATATATCCAAAATGACAGTTTTCATTTTGTAGTTGAAGGAGATATGTGCTATGAGGGGCATTCCTTTCTCATTTTGCCATTTTGCCAGAATTAGTTTATTTATATTTTGTTCTAGAAAGGATGTTTACTCACTAGTCAGTATGCCAGATTTAAAAAAAATTGCTGCTGCTTATATTCCTTATCCAGTCTACAGAAGCTTCCAAATTCTGAAAGCTCCCTCCTGCTTCTTTCTTCTTAGCAGGGCCAGCACAGTGACACCCTAAAGCACTTGCTTCAGAGAGTTAGGGTTAGAAATTTACACCCCAGCTTTTGAAAGTGCATGTTTTTGTTAGCATTGTGCATCAAAGCTTTGGTGTATACGTTTGGACGTTATATCACAGTATCTGCACATACAGCATGCATCTGTACTACCTACTAGGAGGGGACTGATTTTTAAGGCTTTTGGATGAGATATTAGTTCCTTACCTGGGAGGTGCACTGACTTTTCGATTCTGTGTCCATGGCAAAAAGTTTTTCAATCACCTCAATCTTAAGATCTTCATCCATAGAACTGTAATAATCTCCTGGGCTGCTTGGCTGCACAGAAATAAGAATTTGCTATAAGCAGCAATGCAACAACAGTATTGGCTTAGCATCATGCCATTTATACTTAAGATGTATGCAGTACTGGAGGAATATAGATCCACTGGGCCTTGTTAATAAGCAATGACACAGGACTGCTAACATGAAAACGTCATCTACATGTATTGATGGGACTTACATATAAAACATAACATACTTTTTTTTTTTTTTTTTTTAAAGCTGCTCTTACCGTGGAACAGCTGCTGTTGCTGCTTGCACTTGGAGTACTGCTTCCAGGTGCAATCTGAGGCATTGTAAAGGATGGTATCGTCAGCGTTTCACCTTGAGCAGTGTGGCTTTTTACTTCCACTGGCCATGCTTTGTTTGGTGTCGAAACAGCACTGGTGAAGGCAGGGGCTTCCTCAAACTTCTGTGTCCCTGGATGGAGTTTTAATAATATTAATGAATGCTTTTAGCTTGTGGTGTGTTATGATATAATTGCAGCTATTCATTAAAAGTAAACACTGCTTCTAGTTGCCATGACAATAAGTTGGCATAGACTTAATGCAAGTTGTTTAGTCAGCAAGAAAGCCTGATTCTGCTCTCATTCATAGAAATTTTCCACTGGTGTGAGCACGTGGGCTCTTATAGCTATTAATCCTGCTTTGTACACAGAGCAACCAGACTTGTCTATTAAGTTTCTAAATGTAGACTCACATGTGGTTCTTTGTTGCACAAAAATTATTTATACAAATACTAACCAAAATCCAGGGAAATAATGGCATCGCCGGGTGTTGGTGCCAGCTGAGCAAGTTCCTCTGGTTCCTCCTTTAACTTAGTAAACAAGAAGTCGCTCTTCTCTGACCCGGGGATGCCACTCTCATAGGTGGTGCTTATCGCCAGCAGGTGAGGCTTGAAGAGCGATTCCGTTTGGTCCATGGAGAACACAACATCGTTCTTCTCAATTTCACTAACAAGAAAATAGGTTTTAGGCATTTTGCACTCTAAAAAAAAAAAAGATGCGGGTAATGTAGGCAGTACAAACTGTCTAAAGCTGGGACCCGTACAAGTGTTTTGGCCTCCCTCGGTTGCATGCCAGGCTCTCGACAGGCGAGGCACAGTTCCAGCGTTGCTGAGCACCATCATCTCAGATGACGCAGAGAGTGTTGTCAGGACTTCTGTGGGAATACTCGGGGCTTTGTTGCTCTGCTTTTTAAAGGGATGTAGTCGAGGCTATAATGACCCAGACTATCACTCAAATAAGTATTTCCTCTTTTGGGCCCATCTAGGACCAAAAAATACTTGAGTTTTGCCAGACAGAGGCAAAACTCCTGATTGGTCCTGATTTTTGAGGCAGTAAACAGCTTCTCCTAGCAACATAAGATACAATTACTACTTAATTTTATCTCTCTGTCACAGCATTAGAAAAACAGAGCACATTAGCAGTTGTGTTACACAATAAAATCATCAGTGCAGGCTTTATACTCTGTTGTATCAGCACAGCAGCCACTCTGCAGAAGAGAAAGGCTGTGGTATATTTCAACAGCATGTATGAGAACGGGCATGCCACATTTTTCATTGATGTCTAACAACAGTAAACAAGACTGAACAAACATGACTAAACTGATTTCAGAATAACAACACTGAATAAATAGATCCTTCAAAAGTTCCTCTGATTATTGCATTTCTTCCAGCACATGAATCCATATGTGTTTTTTCTGTCTTACCTCAGCACATAGTTGACACAGACAATACACTGAGGCTGTAGGTTGCGAGTATTGTAAATCACCGTCCCTTGAGTCTCTAGCCATACATATCCACCATGCTTGGCAAGCATACGGTACTGGCTCGTCACTACTTGACCTTTTGTACACACTGAGAAAAGGGGGCAGAGAGATATAAATAATGCAGCAGGACAGGAACACACAATATATAACACTTGTTTTAAATAAACCCACTTCTGAGTTTTCATTAGTGCAGTTTTGCATAAGACATTTGCTAGCAAGGATACTTAACTTTGGGAAAATTCAGCCATTTTAAATATAAAAGGGGCCGTTCATTTGATGTCTCCACTCAAGATTGGAAATTTGAATTCTTGAGATGGTCTGAGTATTCAGATCAGAGTGTGAAATTTTTTTCATTTAATATAAGATCCCAGCTGCACCCAAAATAATGCCTTCTAACTGCGTGTTTCTCAAGAGTCCCTGTTCTAGAAGTGCCTCAGTTTGGGCTCCCAAGTTGATCTGTGGAAAAGTGAATTTATTTAGGAAACTAATAGTTTTCTGGTTTAGATGATGGATAAGCCCAAGAGGCAGATGGTTTAAAAACTATACTCACAAAAAATTAAATATATCTCACAGTTGAAATCTATACCTATCTCTTTTTATACCTTACAGTTAGGAGCTGGTGATACCAACACCACAAATAAAGTGGTGTCACTAGCACAGCATTGGTCTTAAGAGGCTGAAGAAGTAATATAACTCTTAAAAAAGTATCAAAATTAAGAACAGTAAATGGGACTGTTTTGCCTCGGACAAAAATAAAACTGAACTACTGTATTCCTCTGTCTGCTTGAACTGTGTTGTTCCTCTGCAATAGCTTGAAATTAGCAGACTAGAAGGAACCAAGACCCATGTGAGAAATCAAACAAAGTTTATTTAACTTAAAAAAATTATTATTTTTTTTTTAACTGGCCTGTGTTTCTCAAGCAACATACTGACAATAGTACAACTCAGGTTTAAAGCTTCATCTAGATGTTTGAAGGGTCAATCCCCCTCCCCCCCACGTGCAATATTTTGTAATATTTGAAGAGAATGAGTTTTCAGCATGGAGCTTTGGATTTCCGAGATGTAAAGTTTTATGATGTCCTGTCTGCTGTAAACCCTTTCCTAAAAGCAATGAATATTGTCATGCAATTCACAGTCGTCAGTTGAGGAAAAATACTGTCAATCAATGGCAATAAAATTAGGGCAGGAGTATGCAAGCAGTACTCGTACTAATAGAAGTTTGTATTCGTAAGCAGAGGTAGTTGAACTGAGTAGCAGAAGTGGGAACTGGCTCAACTAAACCTTTGACCCCATTGCCAATCTTTCCTTTTAAACAGCTTTTATGCCTGAAGACAGTATGCCATCAAATTAATTCCCTAAAAATAATGCAGTTTGACTCAGTAAGGCTGGAACCTTGATTCTGCAGTCTTTGTACAGAAAAATTCCTTGTGAATGTGGCCATTAACAGAAGCTATTTATTGTCAGTCTCTCCTATATCGCCACCATACAAATCCAGGCTTGTGAAATGCAACAACTGTTTTGCAAATAATTGTTGCTGTGTTTATCCTTCTATCTCTGAAG
>JANHGO010002884.1:0-28604 GCA_024606505.1 Aquila spilogaster
TAGGCAGGGGGGTTGGAACTACATGATCCTTGAGGTCCCTTCCAACCCGGGTCATTCTGTGTGATTCTGTGTGTGATCACCTTTCCAAGGACAGAGGTGAGAATTACTGGCCTGTAGTTTCCAAGATAATTTGTTTTCCTGGATCAAAATGTCTACGTCATGAACTGTATCCCTTCTTGGAAGTTTACAGTATGCAGAAGAATTAAGGCATCTGAATTCAACAGTTATGTGGTTCTGAATAAGGACAATAAGAAAGAAGCCTGAATATCCAAAATCAGGTACATTATGAATGGCTACTATTCAGAGAGCACTTGACTGATGGAATGTTTATTTCAGATGTCACTATTTGGTCAAACAAACAGGCACACAGATATATTAAGTTCAGTGACAATTAGCTTTGGAAAAAATAAAATTATTTCAAAATTGTTATAATCAAACCAAATTCAGCTTATTCTTTCTCTCTGTTTCATCGTCTGCACTACATAAAAATAATCTGGTTTCATCTTACCAATATTTTTATTGATTTTTTTTCCATTGCAATATTGAAGATCACTTCTATAGATGCCACAAAGAAGCCAAATGTTTTTCCGTTCTCTTTCAAAAAGAATGGAACAGCTTAAACTCTCAAATCACTGGTTTTGAATCTCTTCTGTTGTTCTTTTATGACCCCTTTCACAATTGTTTGATGACCTTTCGAAAATAAGGATGCAGGCATGTGTTTGAACTCTACACAGAGCAGCCTGGAGCTGCAGCCTGAAGTTAAGACTGCTTCTGATTCTTCAGTCTATTTTAATAGAGCCTCTAGTCAGCATCTGGAACTTCTCTATTGCTTATCTTCACAGTAAGTTATGTTCTGGGGAGTACAGGACCTGGAAACATTTGTTCTAGAATCATAGAATAGTTTGAATTAGTAAGGGACCACCAAAGGTCATCTAGTCCAACTCCCCTTCAATGAACAGGGACAACTACAACTAGCTCAGGGAGCTCAAAGCGACAACCTCCAAGGACAACACATTCCAGTGTTTAACTACAATTATCTTAAAAAAAAAAAAAAAAAAAAAAAAACACGTTTTCCTTATATTTTATATAAATCTCCCCATGTTAGTTTGAAAACATTTCTCCTTGTCCTATCAGATCCTGATAAAGTCTATCCCTTCTGTCTTACATCACCCCTATAGATACTAAAAGACCATTATCAGATCTCCTCAGATGCACTACATACACATTACATCTAGTGTAATTTCACAACACCCATGATTTTATCATTATAGAACAGCACTGGTTATTAAACTTCTTGGTGTGTCTAAAAAGGTTAGTAGACATATTTACTTGTAAAAGCAATAACTGTAATGTGATGAACAAGATTGATTTCTCAAATAAAGCCAGAATTTCTTTCACAAAGTACCTGCTTGATGCTAGCATAATCTCTAACTCAAAAATTGATATTTATGTTTTTAAGAGGTATCCTTGCTGTAGCAAAAAATGGGGCTTTGTTACTATCAAAGAGCAGAAGATAGCACATTATGCTGAGTTTTCCAAGGAAGTACTACAGACAGCTAAGGAGAAAGTGGAAACTAACAGCAACTGTAAATGCATTATTAAGAAGAAGCAATCCTTACCATTAGATCTAATGGGACAAATGATGCAAAACATTTAATTCTTGCTCGACGTAACTATTGTTAGATGTTGAAATGCTACAGCATTTTTAGAGGATAATAGATGTTAAAATCAAACTGTTTAGGCTAAGCACTTCAGAAGAGTAATGACCTGATCTTCCAAGGATAGAAGTAAGGGAACTTCATTCCATTACAAGGCTGTCCTTCATATTCACTGAAATCTCTGTCTCAAGAAAAGTACTTGAATAACCTATGAAAAAATGCTAAAAAGTACATATTTTTTTTATTTAATTAGTTAATATTATTCATGTCTGCAATTTTATGAGTTACTACGTTTTCATTACATACTGTATTTACAAATTATTATGTGAAATTCTTTACTCACTTGTAAACTTGTTTTATCTACCTATGATGTACTTCTACAGAATTCACTAAGGATTTCTTTATCCACTGATTAGTCCACCCTTCAAATTCATATATTTCCGATTTAGAGATAAGGATGTAGTGTGGGACCTTGTCAAAGGCCTTGCACAAGTCCAAGTAGAAAATATAATCTGCCCTTCCTTTGGCCATTGATGCCACTACTCTGTCTTAGAAGGCCACAAGATTGGTCAGGCCTAATTTGCCCTTGGTGAAGCCATGCTGGCTGCCTTGGACCAGCTCCTCATCTGGTATATGCCTAAACATAGCTTCAAGGAGGATCTACTCCATGATCTTAGCAAGCATAAACATGAGGCTCACCTTATCTCTTAAAAGACCTGATTAGTTGTTATGTCTTTATAGTAGATTTGATAGCTTTAACCATTAAATGTTATAACAGACACAGTTGTTCCATTTTCAATCTTATGATAAGAGGAGGTATCACATGATCAGGAAACATAATACAGCATTACTAGCACGGTAATGTTGATGCTGGTTGTTGAATTCTGTATGAAAACATAGACTGTCAGTTGGAGAAAAGGATTTATCTACCAAAAGGAAAATTAGGGAAAAGTAAGTAACAAAAAATTTCTGAGATCTTGTTTGGATTTTTCTGTCCACAATGTATCTGCTTGCAGATATTCATAATAGTTAAAAAAAAAAGAAGAAAAGTTTTTCATCCCAAGTTGTTCTTTGCCATTTATTGGAAGCTTCAAATGAAAAATAAATGTAACATTATCAGTAATGACAAAAAAAAAAAAAATGGGGAACAAGTCAGAGAAGTTAGTCATATAAATTCACAAATTATTCAGAGTGTTGTAGGATGCTATACTGCAGCAGCACTGTTCACATTTAAAACTAATTCTCCTATAGGACTGTGTGTCCTTCAGAAAGCACAATAGCTGCATGTTTTGAAACCATTTTTATAAGTATTTAAACAAGGCAGCATTAGTGCTTTGTTTAAAGATAAACCTGTATTGACGTATGAGTTCTTCCTGAGAAATTGAATGATAGAAGGAAGTAATAAAACATGTAGCAGTGTTTTTTGCAAGCTTACAACGAAATCCCAGTCTTTGGTGTTCTGACAGTTCCAGGCCCTGAAAAATGGGAAGGGGTGTGAGACCTGAATTTATATTAATTTATTTCCTAGATAATTTAACAATTAGAAATGTGTCAAATAAAAGTTCTGTATGCATGACTGGAATACAAAGCAATCATAATGGTCATTATAATCACAACCTGCTGTTCTGAAAGAGTTATATGGGTAAGCAACTTACTTCTGTAGTCATGGACTGTGAAATTTGGTTTGTTGGAAGCCTCAGGTGACAGTCTGAAGGAAAACCTTTGCCCAGCTGGTGACAAATCTTTGTCTGCTGCAGTGATGGTCTGTATTACCTGAAACCAGATTAAGATTAATTTTGAAGTCAGTTCACCCTTCTAAAATACGTAGTTTTGTTAAAGTGGAAAGTGAACTTCAGATGAAACAAATAAAAGGGTAATCCTTATGGGTTATTCTCATTCCTCTAGTGGGTTGGATGATGGAGGTAAGGAGTCTGAATGCTACAGTCTCTAGGCATCTTGTGATGTCCCAGAATGACTCACTTTGACATATAGGAAGGAAATCAGAACAATCTACCCTATAATAATAAAAGAAGCATTTAATAGTTATCCTTTCAGCAAAGTGCTAGTGATTGTTTGCAAGTCAGTTAATTAATTAGAAACAGTTCACTTTATCAGTTACTGCTACTATCACTGCTAGGACTAGTACATGCTAGTACTGCACCCTGCTTTTACACCTTCAGATGAAGTGGAGAGTCTTTTAAGGTCTGCACCATATAAGCATGATGGAGTATTAGGACATGAACTATTGAGTCTCAGAGTAGATGGGGATCTATGCAATTTTAGACGAGGACAGCGCAGTTAGAATATCTGATAGTAGAATTGCCACTGATCTAGATTTTTGTGCCAAAATTTTGGCAATTATTTATGTAACAAAATATTTATAATTGTTGTCAGTTCACTGCTTACCTCAGCCTTCCCTGTAAAAGATCACCCTTTCTGTTATTAGTGCCTGGATAAAAAGCTAATGGCTTTGTTTGATAAACAAGAAGCTAATTTAAGTTTTATGAGAGGTAATTGGAACATGAAAAATATATTAAAATAAAAAGTGAAAAAGAGGAATATTATATGATGTCACATACATATCTGCAATAAAAGCAATAAAAATCACATAGGCTGATTACATATTACATACGTATAAGGAGAAGTTACTAATGACACAGCAGGCTGCATATGTTCCTTCCATGGCTGACAGTAACTCCCACAGTTAAACAGCCAAAGTTACAAGTCTTGGAAAGAGTACTAGCTGTTAATAAGTTTGATTATATCCTTTGTGCCTTGCAGCAAGGTGCAAAGCCTTGGCTTTTTGCAGTGATACTCTGTTTAGTTGTGCAAATTTTGTGTAGGAAGACCACATGCCAACAGCTTTTGGCCCAACACTATTGACGCTGGCATCACTCATTAAATAAGAAATTTACATCTGTGGGAGCATTTCCATGCTGTGTATATGTTTGAAACTGCTTATAAAAGCAAGCTTTCAGGAGGACTGACTTTGTCATTGTGGGTTCTTCTTCTATAGATACGACACAGAGATGTATGTACTCCATCCTGTTGTGTTTACTTCCTTGACTGTAATTTTACTCCTGTATTTAAATGTCTTAAATGAAGAGCTTCTTTCTCCTGTCATAGCTGTTCCCTGCACAGTACCAAGTGACTGTGGTCCATATAATTAGAGATCATAAAAATAAAAAGACTGTAAATAAATGTCAACAAACAGAAATCCAAAAGATGAATATTTATAACACATTTTATTTGCAAAATAATCCTAAACACGATGTCATTTTTGAAACCCATGATTTTTCATAGCTATAAATAGTGAGAAAATAAAAAGCAAAATAGTAAGCATTACAGATTTGAAATACCTGTCCTGGTTTGGCATTTTCACATACAGATGTCTCATATGGAACTGAAATTTCAGGAGGAAACTCGTTGACATCCAGGACATTTATTATGATGTTGACTTTGCTGGTTAATAATGGATTACCTGTAAATAATTTTTAGGAGAAAATAATTAAAGAATGTTATTTATGTTTGTTTATCTCCAGTGTCCATGAAATGTCATAATATTTTTTGATCCCAGTATGGTGACTTCTAAAAATCCTTGACTTACATTAATTTCTGATTTGTATGTGGGAGAAAATAGAAGCAAGCTTCTTATCATTTTGTACCAGACTTTGATCTATTATTGTTCATGGAGTAAAGAATCAATCAACATGATTATGTTTGTCAGAGCATGATTTACAGAGTTTGAAGTTACACCTGTCATTATAGGTGCAAACTTTTCTCAGATCACTTTTCATGGAGTCTTCGGTAAGCACTTCCAAGAATTAAAACTGAATTTTGTTTTCAACAATGGAATGCAGAAAATCAATATTATTTATCCACTGTTTATATCTTCAGGATATTAAGGAGGTAAGTGGAGTATTTAGTAGGTGGAGAAAAGGACATAAAGAAAAAAAAAAAGAAAATGCTGAAAACCAGAGAGAGTCAGTGGAAAATGTAACAGTGAAATGTATAGAAATAAGATTCAACTCATGGTTAGATCATTAAGCTATGTCATACTTACTTGTTAAATTGCATTAATATTTACAAGTAGCAAATACTTTGTGCAAAATAAGTGATAAAAAATAGTACATGCCAGTGTCTGTTCCTTGGCTTTCTAATGCAGATAATCATAATTTACTAGCTGATACAATTTAATCACGAGAAGTGTTTTATATGCAAGATTATCTACAAGCTCAGTGTCTGATGGAAAGGTGAAAAAAATCAATACCGAGCAGATAAATTTGGCTTTTATTTTATATTTATACACTTTGGATGGTAACAGATACACAAAAAACAGTTTAGCTGATAAGTCAAAAGGTAATGTAATTATCCTTTGGAATTTTAAAGAGTGACAGTGACTACAGAGACACAAATAATTATTGAAGAAATCTATGCCTGAAGCGTGGTGGCGTAGGAATGACAGCATGGGGTCATGGTTAAGAACAAGACGAGTTTTCTTGAATTTTTAGACATAAATGGCCCATTTATATTTTTTGTGCCAACTGCTAACTGTAATTTACATAAACCTTTGCACATCTATTGTTTATAACCAACACGGCAGCAGGAAAATTCTCTTAGCATGTTGACAGTATATTTCAACTCATCAGGAAATTCATTGTAGCACTGTTAAAATTTTACATGATTTCTTTCTTGTTCTTAGAAACTACTAAATTGAATATTTTCAAGAAGTCTCTGCCAAAGCCAGGTTTTCCAAAATGATTTTCCCAGTTAAATAACACCTGCTGCAAGTAAAAGCATTCTTTCCTTGTTTACAAGTAGTGAATAAACTAATCATCCTAAAAATTCAGCTTGAACTTTAAAAATGACCCACAAAAACACTTTCCAAATCCCACAATACTTTTAGTTCCTTCCTGTCAACATATCTAATTTATACAGAAATCTGACCACCAGTTTCCGTGCTCTCTGAACCCTCAGTCATTTTCAAGTCACCACAAGCATATGCAGAAGCTCTCTGGAAAAAAAGCTTTGTGCAGTGTGAATGTGGATAGGGCTTGGTCTAACAGCTGGGAACAGGGCAGGGACTCTCTAGATGCCCAAGGAGCCAGAAGAAATCTGAATCACTTGCTCACATTTGAACTGGTTCCTCTATACTAGTAGGAAACAAAACAGTACTAGGAGATTATCTTGATCAATGGAAAGTACGACCAGATCTCTGAATATGAACAGAGATCAGCTAAGTACTGAGGAGATCATGTTTGCATTTACTGGCAGAAATGAAACCTAAAAATTTTAAGATTCTCTGCTAACAGTACCCGATGCAGAGAGTACAGTAACTGCCTCAAAGTAATTCAGTCTTTCCTTCAGGTTCTGCACATTTGTCCTAAGCTACAGCTGAATGGAATGGCAGGAGTCTACAATATATTCTGCAGACATGTTAGAGGTTAATTCATTGGTGTGAAAGTACAGGCATAGACATAGTTCATTTCTTTCTAGAACTATGTAGAAGAATGAATATATTCAAAATTCATGCATCATATAAGGGAAAGGTATTAGTTAATCACTGCAGCATGCTTTGGAAATATACATACGTACATTCTTTGCATGTATTTCTCACTGATGGTCTGTAACTTATTTTCTGTGATTCCTTGAAAGGTGTATGCATATCTATTCTGCTAACTATTTTAGCAAGGTAGAATCTCTCCTTGCATAAATGGTTGGCAATAATCAAACATGAAAATAAGATTACTACTGCAAAAGATAGAGCTACTTTCATGTTACATGTTTGTTTCTTTTTCATTCTGGCTTGCACTGATATGTGCATAACTACTTGTATACAAAGGAAGACTGCTAGTGGATTGTGTACAGCTTTGGATTCCTATATAATTATAAAGGCATGTAATACTTGATGTTTACAAGGATAACGAATTACATTTCAAATAACACTTCACAAAGTTTACTTTAATCTTCTCTATTTTTGTCTTGTTCGCTGTTCATCTGAAAATCAACTCATTTTGAGTCCTGTGAGCACAGTAGTGATGTGTGTGCTTGTGACAGTGAATGAGTCACTCAGACCATCGACTTTGGCCTTTTAAACTCAAATTACCCACAAAAGAGGACAAGTGTCTAATCATTAGCATAGTAATTAAGAAGCTGATTTCAGGTTTCAATTCTATCTGTATGATATAGGCAAATTAATTAGTTTCTTCCTTCATCAGTTTTCCTGTCTGTGAGACGCCGACAACATTGTTTCTCTCCTATGCTCGAGTGCCATGATCTGTTAACATCTTCATAGTTAAAGGATATTACAGGAGTAGAAACTGAATAATACTTGAGTGAATGAGACTGTGAAAATACAAGATATCTGAAAAAAAAAAATGGATCATGACTGTTGAGATCTCAATCACAGCTATGTTATACAGGAGAGGATAAGCATCTTGAGATTTAAGATCACATCTCTTCAGCACTATTTCTATAGAAATAAGATCATATTCAGTTTAACCTATTTCTTCTTCTGTCAAGTACAGAAACTTTTTCCATTCTTGGTAATTTAGCAGAATGCTGGGGACCTTTCTGAGCACTGAACTGTGATTATTTATACTGTCAAATTCTTACAGCAACTATTGGCACAAGTTTTGCCTGGGGCAACTAGTGGTCTTGCAGGTAATTCACATTCAAGAAGTTAGTATGAATGAAGGACAAATCTCAGCAAATCAATTTACATTCTGCCACCCTATTTGGAAGGTCAGAATTTTTAGTAGCACAGAAGTGAACTACTCAGTGCCATCTGGCCTTATTGCCAGGAAAAAAAATGCAAGACAAGTTTAATTTATTACTTTGGACACAGTTTGTGGAATCAAAATGTTCAGAAAGAGGAAGCATGGAGGCTACTAGAAGAAACTCTCAGGAGAGAAACAAAACCAAAATGAAAAGTAGAGAAAAGAAGTTCAAGTTAGGAGAAATTGATAAATGAAATGGGAACAAAAAAATAATAATAAAAAAAAGGAGTTTGAAATATCCTCTTCCTGTTCATATACTTTGTTCTATATGGAGGCTGATTTTTTATTTCAACAGATGGGTAAGAGACCTTCTGCATTTCACTGCCTTCATGTCTGTGTCATCATCTGCATCTTAGCAGAACAGTCATCCATTTTCCGGAAAAGAATATTTCTACTTTGGGATGAGCTTCTTTAACAAGGGTAAGAACAAGGTTATGGTGTCTTGTGTTAAACATGACAGTAGGCATCCATCCCTCCACACTGAGTAGTTGTTCCGTTATTTGAAGACTGATTCACAGATCCTGTTTGGAACAGATGTCTGGAAGTTTCTCAGGGTTAGAAAAAATAATAATAGAAAACCATCATATATAATGCTACATGATTGGAACTGCCCATTCCATAACATGGGTAGAATAACTTCCTGTATCTGAGTTCCCTACATGGAGCCATATACCTCTGTCCATTTACAAGATTTATGATGTTATTTCTGGGTAATCAGGATTTCCCTCATCTCTGATTCTGCAAAGTAACACAAGCAGGCCTAGGACAAGAAGATTTCATCATTAATCTATTGCTAAGGGCCAAAGTTTATCCTCTGGTCAAGCTGCCAATCTGCACCACATTTGGTGTAAGTGGGAATGAAAAGACAGAACATACAGTTTAGGGAAGAGTAGTTTCAGTATGTCTGTGTCAAAAAAAAAAGGTAAATAAATAAAGCAGAAAGAAGACATTGGTCATACAACCACCTACAAATTCCCAAACATCAAAGCTTTTAAAAAAGAAATTATTTTTCTCTGTAATGGGTCACATCAACAAAAGACACACTGATTTACATAAGGCAATTCTTATCTGCCTCGCTTTTGAAATATATTCCTTTTAAAAATACAATATCTGTTGTTTTTCTGCTAATAAAAAAAAAAAAAACTTATCAGCTTGTAAGAAAAGTCTAAATGGTACATTCAATTCTGCATTTACATTTATGTTTTGTCTGCTATATTTAGCTACCTAAACTGCTTGCCTTTGTTTGAAAGGTAATTTCTTCGCTCAGATGTTGTGATACTACAAGACAGTACAAAAAAAAAAAAAAAGGTAACTCAAGCATCATCTGTGATTCTTACAGAGTTTCATTCTGAAGCTACAGAAGCACAGTGGGAACAAGCACTAGAAAACCCCAGGGCTAAGGGCATTTGGAGGTATCTGAAAGTTATTTTCTTGTTCTTTCATAAAAAAAAAAAAAAAAAGTTGTGAGAAAGTAAAGTGAGTATTTTAGCAAGCAATTAACAGAAATTAAAATGTCTATTAGTAGTTTGAAATCTGTTTATTTTAAAGAGTTGTGCTTAACAAGAGTCGAAAATATTTAGATAAGAATAAAGTCCTGGGACAAGTTTGTGCAACTGTTTGCAATATTAGACCCTGTGGTAATCAGGTGTGAGTCAAGGCACTGTTCAGTGCCCTGTTACTATCAGAGATGGTAAATGCAGTGTTTCTATATAAGTGCTAAATGGGTAGCATCTTTTTTTTGTAGCAGAAAATTCTCCAAAATAGTATTTTATTTCCCTCTACTTCAGGTGTTCCCCACTCTTCTCTTTGTCCTTCTTGGCTATGCACAGTGTGTCGTTTCTCAAATCCAGTGTTTATTTCTGTGTTATTTCTTATTTATCTGCATATGAAGTTCTGAGTTAATATAAATTAAAACTTCCAAAATTTTCCAATATTGCTCTAGTACAGGTACAGCAATTATTTTTATTGCTATGGATAATGCTTTATAAATATTTTGATGTATGCTGAAATGAATTGTAAATATGTCTCCAGTGCAGTCTTAACTAGGCAAGCGTTAAAACTGGGAGTTTCATAATATGGACTACCTGCTTCAGTTTTGGATAACATTATATTACTACATATGTGCTGGGAAAATGCTCAGAAAGGTAAACTTGGAGATTTTAGCTAGCTTTAATTAATCTAGGGAATATTTGACAGATTCCTGTTAAGTTTATTAAACCTTATTGCAGAAAGATTTTACAATTCTCAGATGTTCCTTATTCACCAAAAATAATTAATCTTTACTGAAACGCAGACTATTACAAGACTTCCTCACTACAACCTTTTAGTTTCTCTGAAAATGAAGTACAATTCTGCTGGACTTTCAGTATACACAAATGCTTGTACCTCCATATAATCAATCACTTGTGAAAGTTTAGTCTCTTCTGTCAGTCTGTTCCTATTTCAAATTAAGGCTAAAATTGAAGTGTTCATTCGACTAGTGTTCCTGTTAGTTTTTCAGACTTGAGGTAGTGAGCCCATGGTTCTCTTTGAGATAACTGTAGATGAAAACTTTTTTTTTCTCAGTTTTTTATTTTAAATAATATATGCCTTCTTCAATTCCAGTATCTCCCTCTTGCTGTTAATAGAATATATTACATATTGAATCATAGAATCACAGAATCATAGGGGTTTAAAGGGAACTCTGGAGATCATTGAATCCAGCTTCTCTGCTAAAGCAGGTTCCCTACAGCAGGTTAGACAGGAAAGCGTCCAGGTGGGTCTTGAATATCTCCAGAGAAGGAGATGTCACAACCTCTCTGGGCAGCCTGTTCCAGTGCTCTGCCACCCTCCAGGCAAAATGCTTTCTCATGTTCAGATGGAACATCCTGTGTTCAAGTTTATGCTTACTGCAGCTTGTCCTGTTACTGGGCACCACCAAAAAGAGCCTGGCCTCGTCCACTTGACATCTGTTATTTAGAAATGTGTAAGTGCTGATATTTATAGTAACACTTAGGTAAGTGTAGATATTTATATGTATTTGTAAGTGACATCTCAGTGCCAAGAAACACATTGAGGAAAACACCTTATTGGTTTTAGAAACATGCATTTCTGGACACACAGACAATACAGAATGAATAGAAAGTATACAAGGCATCTTTTCCTACAGCCTATTACTTCCCTAAAAGGAGTTTTGTGGTCTTTACACGGCTTCTAGATGACCAAAATTCTCATTCAAAGGGTGGTGTATGCCTACCAGACTTTCAGTTTGACAGGATCATGAGGGAGGAATACTACAAATGCTACAAAGGATGGCAATGAAGAATGTTGGAGCAACTTAATATATGAGATGAAGGGACCTCTTATCTGAAAATAAAAGCTTTGTGGGAGAAGGGACAAAGAAATAAAGCAAACAAACCCAACAGCATACAGCAAAAGAAAACAAGTGGTTAAGCAGAAGGAGTCTTGGGCAGAGAGATAATTCAAAATCAAAGAGACAGCACACAAGTTGATTCATTAAGTGCTCTAAATTATTAGATTATTATCATGACTCAATTTTACTGTAATTCTTGTCTGAGAATTAAATGAATGTTTATGTTTTTCCGTTCTTGAAACACACTTAGAGAAAGACCTATTTGATGAGAAAAAATTTGTATTGAATGAATTACAGAATCAGAAATGGTAAGAGGAAGGTCTCTGTACCTTCTCTTCTGATTTCAAGCATTCTTTCTGACAACTTTTTTCAGCTTCTGAAGGAACTGCTCTTGCATGAGGTCTACCAGAAAACCATTACTGTGCAGGCCTATTTGAATGTCATACAGCCTTATAGTCAATCTGGGAAAATGATATTTATTGGGCCTTTCCAAATAATTTCTTGGTAATATATGCACTCTTCACAGTATATTTATGCTTGAGTACTACATTCTGGGGAAAAAAAAAATACATTAGCATATTAATTCAATTTGTGTCATACTTACTAACTTTACTTGCAATTATAGAGAAATTGTACTGTGCTGTGCTTTCTCTGTCCAGTAATTCATTAGTAGCAATGGTTCCTTCATTAGCATCTATTGTAAAGTAGCTGTCCACATCATTCTTCCAGTCTATGAAGTATCTGTATATGGAAAATATTAAACAGAGTAGATGCAAATGTACAATGATTACACATTTATCATAACAGCAGTCTAGCTAGCTGGAGCTGTGTTATTTTTCTCTTCCCAGCTATTACCATCTTTGCAGGAAGAAGACAATAAGCTATGATTTGTTTGTTTATTTATTTATTTATTTGTTTGTTTATTTTTTGCAGAGTTGGAATGCTCGAGGGGAAAAATGAGTATATAATAAAAGATTTAGTACTTCTCCTGTTCAGATTATTTGAAAATGTGCTCCCAAGAAGTTGATGCACAGCTTCTGTTGACATGATCACTTATGCCTGTCACTTTGTAAAGCAATAGAGAAGCTCACAGGGTAAAAGAGAAAAGCTGTGAAATAGTGCTTGCTTAATGATGAATAGTGGCTCAGATCTGGTCTCTTTACATATATTTATAGCTACAGTAGTCTTAAGGGCTGACAGAGAGGTGTCCTGGCGAACAGACTGTTAGTGCAGTCTACTTAGAGGTCCTTTACCCAAAGAATATTGGAACAATCACAGTATAGAACACCTCAGTAGGTTATTACCCCTGCCTACATAGGAGCATTAAAATGCTCTTTGCTTTTGGGAAGAAGGAACAAATCTGACTTTCACTGAAGTTGAGAGAAACAGGGCAATATAATTGTGATTTGTTTGTTTGTTTGTTTGTTTGTTTTTAATTCTTTCTCAAAAAAAGGATGAACACAGGACAAAATCAAAACTCAAAACATGTCTGTGTTTGTTATATGTCCCTAACAAGGACATATTAGAAAGAAGAGATGTGCTTGTAAATGTAGTCACTTAAAAGCAATCTGATAATTATTCCAAAACCATTTCCCTTAAATGCTAATTAATTTGAAAGTCTATTTTCTCATTTGATGCTACTGTTTATAGTCATAACAGAATAATTCTTCTGATGCAGTGCCGCCAGCAGCTAATTTCCTTTTCATTGCTGCTCTCTTCATACCTAGATTGTGTTTCTCAAAAACTAGGCAGGATGAAAATGAGAAACATATTATGAGCAGTAGGCAATAAGGAAAAGGTGGCACTCAGCAACAGATACGTTTAGAAGTTCATAAAGGCCAGAGGAATGTAGCTATGACACCTTATTGCATATAGATTGCGAGACTAAAAGCAAAAGATAGTATTTCCTTCTCTGATTAGTATAGTTTATGGAAAGAATGTATTTGTAATGTAATGTTAAACATCAAACTTCTTGCTACTGAAGGAAACAATGTTACAAAAAGGTAAATCGCACATTCCCTTAGAATGGGACTCATGAATGTTAATAACAAAAGGAGACTTAAATAATAAAAAAAAGAAATCACAGTGGAGCATACCATTTCATTTAATCAACATTATGAAAAATCCTATCCATAGACGAAATAGTTTATTCCAATTGACAGTCATCATTATCAGTTCTCTGCTTTATTTGAAGAGCCTGACCTATGATTTGCTAAAATTAGAATATATACCTTTACACAGCTGAGCAGGCACATTTTCTTATATGTGATAATATTTTCTACCCACATTTTCGATTTCAATCTCATCGTTCAAAATTTAGTTGACATAGAAAATACTAAAAATATACATGCCATTTGTTAGAAACATGAGGTGCTCACTCAAAAGCAATAAAATTAATTGTTCATACTTTTCATTTTTACGAAAGCATATATATATATATATATTTTTTTTTTTTCCTGAAATTACGTAGCCAGCCACACAAACATAAGTCCTGTCAAATTATGAGAAAGTAACTTGGCTTATCTTCAGGCTGTGGAAAATCAGCTCCATCTAAGTATCCTCCACATCAACAGTATGAGTCAGTGAAGGAAGCGTGGCAACAAATTCAAAGTGCAGTGTAAGTGATAAGATCCTTTACCATGAGTCTTTAAAACTACAGAAATCATTTTCGGTTTGAACGTTGTTGTTTTCAAAGTTGAGTTTAATAACAAATACTTGTAGGATCACAATCTAGTAGCCTATCTGCAAGAATTCACACAGGTGGTTAACTTCATGCATAAACTCAATATGCCTACTCCTAATTATAGTATCAGCAGGATTAAAGTCCCAAACAGACATTGCAAGACTGGCACTATTCCTGACAAAACTAATGCCAGATTCCTCTGGCTTCAGAGGAAGTGAGATCAGTGGGAATAGAACAGTGTAATAAAAACAGATTTTCTGGCTATAATAGTTCTTCAAAATTCATTGTCTTTGTTTGCATTCAAATTGTGGATATTATTATGCCAAATTTTTTTTTTCTTTTTTTTTCTTTTTTTTTTTCCTAGTTTATTTATTTATTATTCTAGTATTATGTTTGAAGACATGCCTTCCTTCTTTCTCTTTATGGTAAAGAAGGCACATATGGCAAAAACAGGGGTGGAACAGCTGGTTATTTCAGTCCCTAAATTAGAATAGGTAGGGAAGAGAAGTAGAAGGAAGTATTGGAGATGTGTTGTGTAAAATATGTATTCTTTTATAAAAAAAAAGGCAAATATTCTTTCTCCCTCCTTTCACAGTCTGTCCATGTGCAGTACCCATGAAAAAAATCTAGGAGAGGATCTCATAGATGGCTCTTCTGGACAAAGAATTGCTTCCTCCTACTTTATAAATTTGTAGTGCTTAGCAAAAGAGTGAATGGGACTCCGTCTGGCTACTTTTTAAATGAGAATTATTGAGGAATCCCAAACGAAGGTCAGACTTTGGAAAGACCTTAAAAGTGAAGTTTCCTTTTATGGCCCAAAAGGTTTTTTTTGTTGTTGTTGTTGTTTTTTTGTTTGTTTGTTTTTTTTATATACAGTCTGGCATTCAGTGTGAGATTTTTTGTAAGGATCACAGCAAAACTATGTCTTTCTCTATGACCTGAATTCTGTTTTTTTGTTCGAGGAAAACAAACAAATAATAAAAATAATAACAATAATAGTAAAAACACTTTGAAGAAAAGAAGAAATGAGAAAAGAGTCTCCAGTCTGAAAAATCAGTAACTTTCCAGAGACAGACCCAGGTATCTGGAACATAAAGCCTGACATTTCTTGTTAGACTGACACAAAGAGGACTGCTGTTGAAATACTGTTATTAGGACAGCTGTCTAGATCTTCTAGTCATGGTCTAGCAGTTTGAAACAACTGAGATCGGTTTGTTTAACTGCCTAGATTTCCTGTGAAACAGTCCACAGTCAGTACACTAATCCCAAGAGGCATCTCTCTCCTGGAAAATTTAGGGTGTACTGGCACAGCCTTACTTGTTGACTCTGGACACAGCAGCAGAATATTTCAGAAGCACCTAAACAGGCCTTGTGAGAGATCTCAGTATAAGGATGCTGATAGATAGCTCATATTCATTGTCAAAGCAGAGACTTTGTACAATGTAACTCCCTGCATATAGTGCTCAGCAGAGAACTGTGTTCAAGGTTATATTATTGAGTAGGAATGAGTGTGGAAGGATGTATCTTTACCAACACTGCTTCAGTCTTCCCAACAATAGCTGTATTTGTACGTCAAGTAGGATAGAGGAGAGAGAGTGGAAATATTTGACTTATAAAATAATTGGAGCCAAATCTGGAGGACTCTCACCCAGAGTATTCACAAAAACAAACTGTCCTCTTAAGGAGCTCACACAATAATCTGCATTCATTCAGGGTAAATGGAGAACAGTCTGTGGCTCAGAATGAGAGGGCTCTGAGGGAGACTATGTCTACTCTAGCTGCAGCATAGAAGATAGCAGAGTGCTTGTGGGGGGGGTGTTGAACTCATAAGCAACAGCAGATCATCCTTGTGAGGATAATAGGAACTCTGAGCCATCAAACAGACAACTTCAGTTGCTTCAGCCTGTTATACCGTGAATAAATGATCCAGACAGCTGTCCTGCTGCTGCTATGTGGAAGCGTGATAACAGGTCACGCTAAGGAGGGACGGGAGGTGGGAGTATGCACAGAAGGCTGTAGAACCCAGGACCTGGGCAGTGTTCTCTGGTCCTAACAATGTAGAAGATTTCCTCAGCCCAGCAGAAATGGCCTTGAGAACTGTGGGGTCCATACATGACAGAATAGTGAGCATGAGAAGAGCTCTTATTAGGCCAAGTTGCTAAAAGAAAAGAGAAAAAAAAAATGCTGCCTACAAACATTGTCATTATTTGCATAGTAAGAAGGGAAGGGAAGCTTGGACCATACACCTAGAGATGCTGTTAAGCTAAAGGCACTCAGACCAAACTTGCTCCTGTTTTAGTAACATGCATGCAGAAAATCATTTGAAGGCATATTCAACTGAAATTGTCAGGAAGAAGAAAATGAATTAACCAATTCAGTGAACAACAACACATTTAACATTTAAATACTCTGTTTCTCTTTTGTTTTACTGTTCAACTAATAAGGAACAGTAATTGCAATCAGCTTTCTAAAAGAAGAATAGAAAAACAAAAGGGAGACATTCCAGTACTTTTTATATTTGTCTCTGAGTTGTCCCATGCCATTCATGCCATTCATCAGTGTAAATAGCCTTGACTGTATTTCCATTTCTATTGTAAAATCATAGCTAAAGCAGACCCAGATGGTGAATCTAAGAAAACCCAAATCACAAATTTTCTGTCTATACACTGAATGATTTGGCTGCCAAGTCCAATTTAGAAAGCATCTTATTACTCCAACTACAGTGTGCCAAACCCAAGCACTAGAACGAAGCATTTTAAATGTTAGAAAATTCCTTATGAGGTGCGATAAAAAGAAGCATCATTTTTAAGAGAAACTATGTTTTCAGCTATGCTTTTCCAGACCATATATATATATATATATTTTTTCCAACTTCAGGTATGTACTTAATGTCTTTCCTTGCAACTGAACCATATTGGAAAGAGCAAAGATCCTTTCTTTCAATTTCTGGACTTTATTGACTGTTTGAGTGTTTTGTAATTATATTTTCATTAAAGGTGCTATCTTACATCACCAGTCTGTTCCTCCTCCAGCCACTCTGGAAAGCCCTTACAACCAATGGTGAGAGGAAGGGGACCCTACAGATCCCAGATGGGCTGAGGCTGGTCTGAGATTGCCTGCAGCTCCCTGCAGGCACCTGAAGAGCCTATCGTGAAGTACATCTTGATTTAGGCAATTCAGTTGAACAAGGCAAAGAAAACTTTCTTAGTCCAGGCTGGATCATTGGTATCCTTCTGTGCTTTAAACTAGTTGTTTAACATCACCCACTTAAGAGGTTTTATTTTGACTGCTTTGAGAGAATTGTTACTGAAAGTTCTGTTGGCATGGAACAAATGAGCAACATGTTTGAAATATTAATATATGCAAAATAGTTACTCTGGACTCTGAATCTTAAGGATTAAGAGAATTAAAAAAATTACAGAAACACAGCATTTGATTGGTTTCTGGAGAAAGATCATAGGAATAAATAGAAACAATGATGACAAAATGACAAAGTTAATGCTGATTTTTAAAGGAGATACAGATAACTGTCCTGGTAATTTCTGTATAGTAACTGAAGCCTACATTTTTTCTTGAGGGCCAATATCCTTAGATACAGCTCACTGACTAACTTCAGAAGATACGGGCTTTAGTGAATCTTCTTTATCTCTCCGAATTTATAAGTGCCTAAGTGCGAGTAGTATCTACAAGTTAAAAAAATGTAGTGGCAATATGATGAGCTAAGCACAACTGGTAATTAGGCATTTGAAGATTAATAGCTTGAGGACATTGTAGCTTTTTTCAGAATGAATATTTCCTGAAAAATTCCTGATGGTTTATTTATTTCAAGAGGGGCAAATAACTTATTTGATAGAGATATTTTATAAGAATATCTTAACTTGAAACAGAGTTAATCTCAAACTTTGCTGATGTAAAGCACATTCATTACTCTGGAACTTAATGATTTAGAACAGTGGTTTCTGGGAGAGCAATGCCGGAAAATAAAGGTGATGTCTGACTGTTTTTTTCTAATATCGTAGATCTTTATTTGTGCATGTGAACTTAGATTATTTAAACTGAGTTCACTTTGATTTTTATTAAAATATTGAACTGCTGGTAAATGAAATGCAGAGTTTATGCTAACTTGGGACAAATAAATACCACTCATCATATAAAAAATATATATAGATGGGAAACCTAAAAACATTATAAACATAAACAAAAGATACTAAGATTCAATTGGAAATTATGAGCAGTTATGATTTTTTGTAGTTCTGACACATACATAATTAAATAGATGAAAGAAAAAATGTAAAGCAGGACCAGCAAAAGTGTTGAGGGACTTAGAAGAATGCAAATGAGACTTGAGATGTGACTTGACTACTTGAAAGTCCAAAGGAATTTTTATCTGTAGCAGATTCATACACTGCAGCTAGAAATTAATAGATCTCTGCATATACTAGCTGTTGAGAATATGGCCCCTCTACAACAGATTTTGGCCACCACAGCATCAGAAAGATGTCAGAGTTTATAGAAGACCAAGAAAAACTGTCTTAGGTATAGGCAGGGTGACATATAAGGAAAGATTAAAAGAGCTAAAATATGTTTAGCTTGGATAAGAGATGACAAAGGAAGAAATAATAATTGTCTATAGATAGCTGAAGGGCTTAAACACCACAAAAAGAAAGGTTTTATTTTGTTCAGCACAGAGGAGTGGAAGGGTGAAATTAAGAAAGGAAAAATTTATGTTATGCAGCAAAGTCTTTCTGGCGGTGATGTATATTATGCTGTACAAAAGAGAAATGATGCCAGTTCTGTCACTTGCCACTGCAAAGCTAAGCTGGCTAAAGTAATGGAGACTGTACAGTCAGGGAAATTTCTAGAAAGATGGATTGAATAATCCCATTAGTGCCTGTAATTCTGATGTATATGACATAACAGAGAATACTATCTTCATGAGAAGCATACTGTTACAAATTTGCTCTATGATTCAGTTTAAAATATTTAAATTACAAACATAATTTTTCCTAAGATTGCTGTTACTAAAAAGTATAGGAGTAGCAAATTGCTTCTACAATGAAAAACAAGACATTCACAGCTCAAGTCAAGCCTGAAAGAAATTAAAACATCAGAGTTTAAGCATGCAAACAAGTTTGTGTCCTTCAAACTCCCATCCTGACAATGAATCTTCACGTCTGCAGTTCCTATGATTACACATTCAGTGATTTATCATTGTGTAAATATAAAAAAAACCATCACCACATGTACATACATACGTACTTGAAACATCAGTTCTTTATTGCCCTGCTGACTTTCAGTCTTCTCAAATGTGAGTGCTAAGCTCTTCAGCTCCTTACAGCTGATCACTGGAAGTACCTGCACTTCCAGTCAAGACTGAGGAATGATTATCATAATTTTGCTAAAGATGCAATCAAGGATTTTTAAAATAAGTCCTCTCTAGACTATGTATGCTTAGAGAAGCCATACAGTCAAAAACAAAACAAAACAAAACAAAACAAAACAAAACAAACAAACAAACAAACAAAAACCACTATGTAGATTTTCTTGTGCTAAATGATAATAACCTGAGTTATCTGTTTTTAGGGCTGAACTTGAACAGGATAGTTAGATTAACAAATTATTCTTCAGGGCAGCATCACTGAATCGATTTTAAGTTACTTTAGACTCTTTTTCATACTCTCATTAGATTTAAAGATTACCCTTGATTCTGAGTCTTGTGATTTTCTATTAACTTAAAAAAATGCTGTCTTAAAAAGTTTTACAAGTGCAGCAATAGTAAATATCCTTTTTTTTTTTTTTTCCCTTCTCTGTAACATGATAATATAAATAAGGTGTAATACACTACTTGCCTAACAGTAACAAATGAAAGTCTTTGCATATTACTCATGTTGTCCTGTGTTAGTATAATCACAAGGTTCTTTCTCATATATTTTCAAGTCCCTTTCCAAGGTACAACCTAGCAACTGTGGTGCTATGTGCATACAAAGTACTATATGCACAGAAGATTAAACATATTTAATAAATTAAAATATTTTTTATCAAGCTCAATTTTGTTAATATCAAGAAGATTTTAAAAATTAAACTGCTTAATATTATG
This sequence comes from Aquila spilogaster, assembly GCA_024606505.1. NCBI lineage: Eukaryota > Metazoa > Chordata > Aves > Accipitriformes > Accipitridae > Aquila > Aquila spilogaster. The sequence continues at coordinate 20,570 of JANHGO010002884.1, forward strand.
AAAAGAAATAGGGCCTCTGGTACAGAAATTTTATTCTTAGTAGTCTGGTTTTAATTCTATGTTCTTTTGTTTAGAGAAAGTAAATCTAGTGAAATATATTTACTGTGACATACAAATTTAATCTGATATATTTATAGTTAGTAAGTGTTATCAGAAAAGCCTAAAGTTAATAGCAGCAAAATAACATCTGATGTCTTGCTGTAAAATTTTCCTGTCGTTAACCAAAAAATATAAAGGATGTGATAATGTTCCAAAGTGGCAGGTGCTTTTCTGCAAGTTTGCCTTTTTTTGTTTATTTGTTTAAATAATTTATCAAGACATCTCTGTTAATGGGAGCAGAAGCTCTCTGTACCTTTGCTTAACACTGCTTCAGGCATTAATGTTCTTGAGAATGCCGCTAAGGCATTAGAGGTCACTCCAAAGGAAGCTCTGACTGGTTTGCTCTCAGATCCCACCCTTTGGGTAATCCTCCAGATACTGCCCAGACCCCAGAGGAACCACAGCTATGCAGACATCGCACATCAGACTCTGATGCTATAGAGGAGGGTGGAAGGAATTTGTGCAGACTGGGAGAAGGAGCAAACCCTTCTTGTTAGATTGACCCATGCTCATCATTCTCATGTCTTTCATACAACAGGAGATTTCCATGTGAAAAAAAAAAAAAACAACATAGTTTGAGTCTCCTGAATACTGTGTGGTTGGGTTCACAGTCCTTCATACGTAGGTGCATATGTATGCATTTGTAAATGAAGAACAGTGACTTTAACGGTCAGGAACTTACCTGATATGTAATGATTAATAGCAGTGCAAACAAATTATACTTGGCTCCTTTGGACAAAATGGAGCATTATGCAGAATCGACAGGGAAGCAGTGGCTGCAGACACACAGACTCTAACAACAGGCCAGAATCCATCAAGAAGCTCTTAAACTTTTCATAAGCCTTATAAATCTTACATAAGGATTTCTGTAAAACATGCTAGACAATACAGGAAAAAAAAATTGCTGCAGCTGAGTTATCAGCCCTTCCAAATTGTCAGTTCTGCCTGTTGACAAGTTCCAGTGCTTCCTCCCTGCTTTCCATCTAAAGATTTTGTTCATTTGTTTATCAACCCTTGCAGTCAGCTCCATTTTCTGCTTTTGCATTTCTTATTACAAGCTGAGTATCTTCTCAAAAGCCATTGTCAGTTCAGAAAATGCATTGTTTTTATTCAGTTCTAACATCATTTTCACTGCCTCATTGAGCAGGCAGAACCACAGGACAGCCTGGTGGAGGGGAGTTCTGTCCTGCAGTTTAATTAATCTTCAGTTATTTGGAGGAGGAAGAACATGGTAGGAATGTGGAGCAGCAGGAGGCACGTTAGGTTTAACCCCTTCACTCCAATCCAAATTTTTGATACTGGTATGGTGGGAAAACATGAGATCACTTACTCTACCAGCACCACAAGTTGTAGGCTCTGAGCACCGTATCACCCTGAATTTGTGAAGTGCAGGTTTGTCCCCCATGGTGCTCCCCACATTGTGCTCTGCAGCTCTACCACCTGGTGGCTGGAGGGTCTGCTCCAACTTAGTGTAGGGCTCCTGCTCTGCTGCGTTTTGATGGGGAGAAAGTCTGCTATACTGAGTGTACGGATGCACCTCAGGACTGTCAGTGGGTAGAGGGAGTATAGAAAGGTAGGGAGCAAATGAGGGTAAGTGCCTCCTGCCATGGAACTCTAAGAAAACTGAGAGAGGGCAAAGGGATGTGGGTTGCTCTATGAGATGTTTAGCCTCTGCAGAAGCTAAAATTTCATTTTGCAGTTGCTGCATGCAACCCAAGCACCAGGGGATGGAACAGAGAAATGAGGCCATATTATGTTGCCTGGGTCCATCACTCTGACTGAAATGTTTTACCGTACAATAAAGTGCTAAGGCAAGAAGTGGCACAACTCCTGTAGACCTCGAGGCATAAATTCAGCAGGAATAATCTTTGATCACTTTCCTTTGCATTATATAAATATTAGCTTTGCTCTATACTCTTTGGTTACTAAAATCTGAATAAATCTTTCCATTTTTTCTCATAAAAGGCTGAAGTAAAATGTTGACACAGTCAGAGAAAAAGCATGAAACAGCAGTCATGCTGACTCCAGAGAAAACTGTGGCTCCGTGCTAGATTTATCACTTGCTTGGATCCTCACTTGGGACTGACCTGGGCCACCAGCAGATCCAAACAAGGCAGCTCACAGTGCAGTCAGGAACCAGAGACTGTACTGTCACTCCAGAACCTGTTCGGTGAACTGCTCATAAAGTAAGGGATTATTCTGGATGGCTTTGCCTCTATGAGAGCAACCATGTTTTCCTCTGTCAGTTCTCTTGTCCAGTCCTACTGCTCATGTAATACCCGGAACCCATAGAGAACAATATCGCTATGGAGTCACCTTTACAAAGATTTCTTCATGAGAGCCCCAGGTAGAAAGTGCTTGGTGAACACCTCCTTGATTCCCCATGGCCTGATGGTCTGACACAAGCCATGTCAGGTCCTGTCATTTGTCTCTAAAATTGGTTCTGCTCTCCTCCTAGGTGAGATGGAATTTGTGTGTCATGTCTCCTCCACAGTGTACATTTTTGTTTCTTACTGCTTCCACAGCATTTCTTTTCTGTTTGGCCATATTGAACCTCAGCACTGTATTCTGATTAGCTTTGCTCCTTTCACATCCAGACACCCGGAGTGACCTTGTGCTACCCACATGGAAAGAAGAGTATTTTGGATGGAAGATGGAAGTATATGAGATCCATCTGCAAATGTGCAGTCAGGGTGAGACTGAAATTTCCACACATGTAGATCCCAAAATGTGTCTCTGAAAAAAACCTGTTTAAACTATATTAATGAATCTGCAAAGCAAATAAATGACCACATATATAACAAACTCTTGCTTAAATGCAACAATTATTTAATCATAACCACAAAATTGATCATTTTAGGACAGAAAAGTAGAAATATGTTTACAAACAGAACTAAAGAAGAAATTCAGACTGAAAGGACTTAAAATCTGCTTACATCACAATGGTTAAAATAGCCATTCTTACGGAAAAAAATGGCCAGAAAGTCTATAACTAAAAGTTGTGGGAATCTTAAATTTATAACAGAAATAAGATTTCAGGTTTGACTTTGTGTATGACTGTGTGGAATAACCAACTGACACTGTTACATGAAGCAGATAAGCTTTTCTTAGATGTTGGTTTAAGACCTGACCCATCATAATTCTCTTAGTGTCAAGCCATGAGAGGTTCACAGCTTGAGGTGATATGGCTGCAACCATTAAACCTCTGCTTTAATCTCACAATTGCTTTTTAGAAAGTTTGAAAAATCCATTGCTGGAGAAATTTGGAGTAAGAGTTCTTGATCAAAAACTAGAAAGACTATTATTTGAGCTGAAATAAAATGACACTGTGTGCCTCTGGGTTATGAACCGGCTTTGTAAGATCACATCACCAGGTGGTACAAGTGCTGTGAAGTAAACCAGAGCTATTACAGTCATATTGCTTCTTTCCTCTCTCTCTGGCTTCTTAGGTATTCTCAATTAATTTAAAAGCTTTCCCTGCCAAGTTATTTTTTTTTTCTGCCTTTGATCTGAGTGTACTCTTGATTTTCAGCATCCAATTTCTCCACAAACAGGTCAATCACTGAAAGCAGTTGTGCCTAAAATTCTCACATACTTTGTCTACATATACTTTTAGTTCCAAACTCCTGACTTTCAAAAGCTTAATGTGATTGCATATGCCAATGGAAGATCACTTGCTGTTCTTCACATCTCAGTAGATTGAGAATTTCCTTACTATAAATAAAGGTTACCAGCCTTTCTCAGTTTTAAACCTTGTTTTAATTTGCTTTTTCCTTGCTGGATTTGGGAAATAAAATTTCCAACTGCTACTGCTTCCAGAAGTAGATCTAGGGAAAAAAAATTGCATGTCAAAAGAATCCTAGTAATTTGTTACTTGGAAAGATACAACTTTCCTCTAGCACACATTTGATGACTTTGGCCAGAAAATATTCACCTTTGCTCCATGTTCCTGTTAGTCTTATGAAAACCCACACAGTCTGAAAAATTAGTCTGCATTTGCTCCGAAGTGTGAAGGAGTGTTCCTCAGCAAAAGTTTCTGTCTGTTCACAGTGAATGTGCTGCAACATCACACAAGGCCAATGAATGACAGCATGTTTACCATCCCCAGCGAGGAACGGCGTGTGCTTCCTTTATCCTTAAAGCTACATATCTCAGAATAAGGTTAAAACAAAACTGCACTTTTATCCTAGTGGCTACTAGGAGCAGTTCCAGCTGATCTCTGGAACAGAGGCACTACAGTTCTTCAATTGATATAACTGTGTCACTTGTAAATGAGCCATGTAACTGAAAGCTCATGGGTACCTATTCCATTGCAAATGTGAAATAAAGCATATTAACGTAAACCATTATGAAATGAATTAATGTTACATCTTGCTTCACAGTAAAGGTAAAGCAGATATTTCCCATTTCTGTGACTCTACTGAAGAGCGGGAATTAATCAAGCTGAAACAAAATGATTGCTTTCAAAAGACAGTTCATAGTCAGAAGATGGAGATTTTTCTGGCTTGTGTTGGAGAGCAGTCACTTTTCTCTCAGTCTCTTAAAACCATGCAGGTGTTGAGGAGGAAGCTACCTCGCTAAGCAGAGTGGGATCTGGGACTTTATGGGGAGGAATGTAAGGGAGGAGGAAGGTGGAGGGAAGGATGTGATTGCCTCAAGTCATGAAGATGAAATGCAGGAGCTAGAGACATGAATAGAATTCAGGAAGGTGGGAGAAATAGGAGGAGGAAGTAAGAGATAGTTGTCCAGCATTGCTGGAAGGTAGATAGATGGAAATGTGCATATATAGTGTTTGAATGCTCACTAAGACAAACGAGACTTCAAATTAGGATTTCTGGTGGGGAAGGAGCAAATATGTCCGACAAATATCTCCCTTGGGATACAGGAAAAATGCTAGGATAGAAACCCTTTTTTTTCTAGAAATACAGAAACAATATCAAAGCATCAGGAACAAGGGAAAAAAAATGATCTTCTGAAATAAAAAAAATAATAAAAACAATATGTCTGTAATTAGCACAAAAATAGAAGGCAGCAGAGTGGGACTCTAAGCTAATGGGATGTGGTTCAGGAGGAAAAAGTCAGAAACCAGGTGTGGGAGAGAGAAAGATGTGCCTTGAAATAGGAGACTGGTATTAGATAGATCATAAAAGAGAAGAAAACAGTAAGAGGATTTGAAATAATAACAGTCTGGAGCAGGAGCTGAGAGATACTGGTGTAGGAATCTGAATTGGTTAGACTGGATAAATTAAAACTTGGAGCAGAAGTCTGAAAAGTAGTTGAGGAGACTGGGACTTCAATAAAAGCTATTGGATGGAGTAGAGCTCAAGTGGTGATGGAAACAGACAGGACAACAGAACAGTGCACAGAACTCACTCGAGACCATAAAAATCAACCAAAATTCCCGAGTCCTGCCATCATCTATGCAAAACCAACCGGCAGTGTCTTCCTCAAGCACAATACCATATAGAGAAAAATAGCTGTTGCTTAATCTGTTACTGAATGTATGAGGTGTGGGAAATCTCCAAATTTTTCCATGTATGTATGTAACTAAGAGAAGCATTTTGATATGAACATTTTTATGAATAAGATTCATCATTCTGAAGAAAAAGCAAATTTAAAAAGTGCACGTACACACACAAACAATTCAGAAGAATTGTGGAATTAGAAAGTCAAGAAATATCCTGTTGCACAGGTAATTTTATCTTGCCTTTGCTTGAACGTTAAAAATACAGTTTAAAGAAGAAACCTATTATTTTCATTTTCTTAGTCTTTATTTGACAAAGCATTGCACTGTGAAAACAGACCCTACTCATAACAATTTCTGAACCAGAGTGAACTAGTTCTGAAAATAAATAAGGCTTTTCCTTTGGAAGCTCATGCTGGGAAAATGGTCTTGATCCCAAGGTACTGAGAGAAGGATTGACCTGTGGCTAGTACATGATTTATTTATCTTTTAATACCATGGTTCCATGATTCTAGACTTGGGCAGAATAATTCACAGTCCCCACAGCTTTCTTGCTTTGAGTGGTTCTCCCGTTTCATAAGGCAAAGCTCCTGAGTCAAGCAGAGATCTGAAGGGTAGTACTATGGCTCAGAATGTTAGACTCATTGTAATTGGAGTCATATCTGGGGTTCGCACCAGGGGCAAAAATCCTTTCATGTCTTATACGAGAAGATCAGCCCCTAGGAAATCTGACAGCTTCAAAGGCGTTGGTGTAAAGTTGCTAAACTTCACATACAATGTTAGATAAAGCTCCCTATTCCAGGTAGCACTGCATGTAACTGTTTTGCCATCCATTTTATTTTGTTGTTGTTTAGATACCTGTCTCTAGCATCCATAAAGTATGCATGGATGTAGAATTGATTTTTGTAAAGTTCTAGCATCCCTTGCACCAGAAGTAATGAATTTTAAAACATTCGTACATTCATAAATAACACAGGTTATCATGAACTTTATGACACTGGTGCTTCTTTTCCCTCCCAGAAAATTTACAGACATTGTAAACAAGGGGAGTCTGAGAAGAGCGTGAGATCGTTGTTCTTTTCAGAAGGGCTTTGGGATTTTTAATGTCCACAAAGTACTTAAGACTTAATCTTAGCATTTATGCAGATCATTTCTTGCATCGCTGTGGAGAAAATAGAAATTGACAAAACAGCTCTCCTGAGATAAATAAACTCCAAATTTAACACAGTTTGAAAATCAGGTGCAGTGGATTAATGTTGCAAAATAGCTTCAAAGCCAGTCACCCTTGCAGGTGTTGAATACCTGTGGCCCCCTTGTGCTTAGTTTCCTGTTTTTTACTGATTGTGTGCTCTGCTCCTTTATTTTATTGTCTCTAGCAAATACTATCCTGCAAAGCAAACTTTTTTAAAACTCCTGCCCTAATAACTTGGTTCCATTTACAGGAGAAAAGAGAAAAAGAATACAAACCTTAATGTTTTTAGTGGCTTCCACCAAAATATTTTTCTTTTTCTAAAAGCTGAACCCAGCCTCCATTCTTAGCTGTTCTCTCCCCTTTTTGATAAATCTAACCACAGTTTTTGTCTGACAGCATGGATTACATTATGCTGTTTCCTTTCATGTGAGCTGTTCCAATCTGCTATGTTCCGCAGAATTTTGCCTTCTGTTGCATACAGTGCAAATTTGTCCTTTTTCCCAGTCTATTGTTTGGCAGACTGTTGATTTTGTTGTTGTTGTTGTAATGGGTATATTAATGGCCGAACTGCTGTAGGAAAACTTTTCAGAGAAAATGAATTAATTGGTAGAGAGACTGTGCCACCCAGAAAATGGCATGGTCTGTTGTCTCAGAGAACATTACTTGCTTTTCTATGTTTGTTTAGAGGGTGTTTTTACTTGGAACGTATTCAGACTTCTTCTTTAAAACATGATGAAATTGTTGCATCCATTCTTTACACCTATGAGACAATCTACATTTTAAACACTGAAAGAGAGTAATAGCTTAAGGTACGCTTCAAAATCATAATCACATGCAACGTTTTGAAACAAATCTATGCTTTTCTAACTTCTGATCGCTGAATTTCTTCATATATATTTAGAATATTAAACTCAACATGTACTGTTGATCACTAACACATCAGTAAAAACTGTTTTTTTTTTACTTGGACAAGTCAGCACTTGAATACAGGTGGTTTCTTCCAGGGAGTAAAATCACGATCAGATCTGGGCTGGTTTAGTACAAGGTTTATCACTGAATTCAAACTGCAGAAGATCAAGTTCAATATGGAGAATTGTCAACAGTTTAAGGGCTGGTTTGGCCCGATTCCGTGACAAAAGGGGTGAGGAGACCCACGGGCCCACACCCCGGGAAAGGGGAGGGGGAAAAGGAAAAAAAAAAGAGAGAAAAAAAAGGATGGGCCTGAAAAGAAAACAGTGGCAACGATCTGAGGAGGAAAGGTGATTTACTGAAAAAGATAC
>JANHGO010002885.1:0-28603 GCA_024606505.1 Aquila spilogaster
GCTATACCTGTATATTGCTAATCAATTTGCAATCTTTATTTCTAATTTCTGTGATGCTAGATGGCCGCAGAGACCATAAAATAAATTCTTATCATGTTCTTATGCAGAAACAATGTTCTATTCCCACAGAAGGGACCTTGAAGATCATCACATTCCAACATCCCTGTTGTGGACAGTGTTGCCATTCTCTATATCAGGCTGCCCAGGGCCCCATCTAAACTGGCCTTAAACATCTGAAGGGATGGAGAGTTCACAACTTCTCTGAACAACCTGTTCCAGTGCCTCAGTGCTATCTGAGTGAAAAATTCCCTCCTAATACCTAATCTAAATCCCCCTTTTAGTTTAAATCCATTCTCCATTGTTCTATCACTATCTGACAATATAAAATATTTTCTTCATCTTTTTTATATGTTCTCTTTAAGTACTGAAAGACCACAATGATATCTCCCTGAAGGCTTCTCTGATACAGACTGGACAACCCCAGTTCCCTCAGTCTGTCTTCATAGGAAAGCTGCCCTAGCCCTCTGATCATCTTTGTGGCCCTCCTTTGGACCTGCTCCAACAGTCTCAGTTCTTTCTTGTATTGGGAACTGCGGGGATTGAAGACAACATTCAGAATAGAGGCTGAAAAACATGTGTGACAGGGTGTGGAAGAGAACACTGAGAATAAAGTCTGTCTCCAGGAAACAAGAGCAAAAGACAAGTGGGGCATGTAATCTTCGTGAGATGCTGACCTTGAATGGAGAAGAGGTGAGTCAATAGAAGCAACTTGTGGCTCTGATTGGATGAGCACTTGCATGTGCAGTTAGTGCCTAGACATGAAGGAGACTTGTTAAGTGTTCTAATGACATGTGGGGGGGCGGGCATGGAAAGTTAAAAGAGAGAACTTGGAAATGTATATAAGGGATGTTAGAACCTGAAATAAAGGATTTGGATCATTCATGCATCTGAGTCTGTCCCTTCAGATGCTACAGGGAGCCCCAGACCTGGACACAGTACTCCAGGTGGGGCCTCACCAGGGCAGAGTAGAAAGGAACAATCTCTCACCCTGCTGGTTAACCCCAATTTTGATGCAGCCCAGGATGCAGTTGGTCTTCTGGGCTGCAAGTGCACACTGCTGGATCGTGTCAAGCTTTTTATCCACCAGAACCCCCAAGACCTTTTCTGGAAGGTTGCTCTCAATGAGATCTCCCATTCTGTACCAATTAGATATCTGGAACTGCCCTGACCCTAGTACAACACCTTGCACTCGGCTTTGTTGAACCTAATTCAGTTCATGTGGGCCCACTTCTCAGGCTTGTCCAGGTCCCTTAGGATGGCTACCCTTCCTTCTGTTGTATTAACTGCACCTCTCAGCTTGGTGTCTTCTGCAAACTTGCTGAGAGTGCACTGAATCCCAATATCCAAGTCACTGAATCAGGGAAACTACAACTTTGTTAAACTAGGCCTCATAGCTTGCACAAACTTTAGGGAGGAACACAGAAACCATAAGAATGCAAGGTTCTTGAAGACAAGTGAAGTAGAGCTGCTGTTTGCAACTCAATGGGGTGAGAGTCCCATGAAGATAAAGAGGCAGAGTTGACAACACAATGGAGGGTAGGGTTGCTGTTTACAACACAATGGAGGGTCCAGTGAAGATAAGCGGAGTTGTTGTTTGCAACTCAGTGGGGCGGGGTTCCCCGTGAAGATAAGGAGGCAGAGTTGCTGTTGGGACACAGTGCAACCCCCTAAAGTTTTCGCAATAGCCTTCATCCAATGACCACCAGATGGGCCCAGAGACCCTCCCCACATTGTAGGATGCATGCTCAGAAGGGGGGGGGCATCCAGTGCATATGTAACCAATTTCCTGGAAATTGATGAATATGTATACGCTATGCCTATAAATGTGTAGTCACTGCTTTCCTTGGTGTGCAAGTTAGGAGGAGCTGTCCTCCTCCCACCTTGTGCTGTAATAAACATACCTGCTTTATAACCTTACATGGGTTATAGAGTTTGATTCCGCACACCAACACATTGCCTGCTCATGTTGAGTTTTCCATTCACCAACACCTCCAAGTCCTTCTCCTCAGGGCTGCTCTCAATCCGCTCTCCACCCAGCCTGTAACTGTCCTTGCAATTGCCCTGACTCAGGTGCAAGACCTTGCACTTGGCCTCGTTGAATTTAATGTTACAATGGGCCCAGCTCTCACATGGGCTTGTCAATGTCTGGGTGGCACCTCAACCACATCACACCATACAGCTTGGAGTCATTTCTAAACGAAGTTACTGTGAACACTCCATGTTCAGACACAGCACCACATGTTTGGACACATCAGCATTTTTCTTATTTGCAGGCAAAATACACTGCTTCAGTATCATCCCTCTGTACTCAGCACTGATGAGGCCACACGGCAAGTGCTGTGTTTAGTTTAGGGCTCCTCACTACAAGAAAGACATTGAGGTCCTGGAGTGTTTTCAGAGAAGGGCAACAGAGCTGTGAGGGGTCTGGAGCACAAGTCTGATGGGGAGCAGCTGAGGAAACTGGGGTTGTTCAGTATGCAGGAGAGGAGGCTCAGGGAAGATCTCATTGCTCTCTACAATGACCTGAAAAGAGGTTGTGGTAATGGGGGGGTCAGCTTCTTCTCCCATGTAACTAGTGATAGGACAGACAGAATGGCTTCAAGTTGCACCACGGGAGATTCAGGTTGGACGTTAGGAAACATTTATTCTCAGAAAGAGTGGTGCTTCGCTGGAACAGGCTGCCCAGGGAGGTGGTAGAGTCACCATCCCTGGAAGCATTGAAGAAAGATTTAGATATTGTACTGAGGGATGTGATTTAGTGGGGAAACATTGGTGGTAAGTGGACAGTTGGACTGGGTGATCTTGCAAGTCTTTTCCAACCTTTATTATTCTGTGATTCTATGGCTATCTGCAAAAAAACACGCTTGGTTACATAGTCAACATTCACGTAGAATTAAGTTGCTTTCTACTTCTAAAAATTCTTCTTTTACTGTAAAACCATTCCTTGCCATCATTCCAAGCAAAGGGAGAAAATAAATAACAGTAAAGTAAAAATAAAGGGCTGGTTTCTTTTCTCTGCATCACTTCAGCAGTGCAAAGGGACTCAAATGGGAATGATAATCCTGGCCAAAGCCATTACACAGCAGAGCTGTAAAATTAGTAGAACAATCTGACACAACAGCTACACATGTCCAGCATGCCTTAAATAGTTATTTTTCAGCCTAATCAAATCCCTGATCTGGTTCACTGCACAAACAACCGTCCTGGCAAAAAAAAAGAGTAGTGGGAAAAGAACTACAGAGTAAATCACTTCTTAAACCCTCACCACCAGCAAGTGAAGGTGCTTGGAGGCACAGCCTTGCACATGAATTCCTGTGGAGTTCATCTCTCAGTAGCAGTTTGTGGTGCCCTTCATACTGGCTGTTAAGATGGAATAGGTTTTGAGCTAAGCAGTCCAGACCCTGTGGTAATACACTCAAGAGAAAGTCCAATCTTATGAAATCATTGACAAAATGTAAACATTAGGTGACAGCTGCTCAAATAATTTGTCTACACAAATCTAGCATCAATTTAACTACCTGTGATAAGAAAAAATAATACTAAAACAGCTTTCGAGCACTATACAGCCACAGTCATCAACTAATTAATTTCTGAACACACACAGTAAATGCATACAAAATTCAAAAACTATGTGGTATTCAGATCTGAAGTGAACACTTGGCGCTATTTTTTTCCAACCCTGAGAGTGACTATAGGAACAAGGACTTCAGAAGGGCCTTCGGTCTAAGCAAAGTATTGCAAGATGGTGGCCATCATTTTCCCAGAGAGAATTTTGGTCTCACTGCTGGAAAAGGAATTGTCCCCTTTTCTCCCAAAGCCAGCTGAAACCCAGTTTATTTTATAATGACATTTTGGGACTCGTCAGCCTGAGGATTCCAGGCAACGTGTAATATCAAAAGTCTTCTAAAGTTCAGGTTATTCCAACATGGCTTAGTCTTTTTCTACACGTATCATCAGATGAAAAGTTGAATTAATCTACTTTATTTTGCAAAAGTGAATCACTGAAAAACCTACACAGAGAAGACGTGAATCATAGGAAAGTTTGCCCACAGCTAGCCAGGCTGGTGAACCTAGAAAGCCATATCTACTATCTCATTGTACCAGTGAGGCCACAGAGATTCAGATTCCAGATAAGCTGATATGAAAATAGATTGGAATAGCTATTTTGTTTTCTCCCAAACCACTACATTTTGCCTTTGAAGTCTGGAATTTTAATAACTTCTGCTTCAAGTTTCACTATAGGACTTCAGATGCGAGGTTAGCAAACTGTTCTACTGCGTATTCGTAGAGATGTTGAAACTTCATACCACATAGTTCTGGTGCTTGTGGAGAATTTTAACTCAATTTTGCCACTTCTCACTTCATACTGTTCGACCCAGTGAACCATCTCAATGAACTTCTCTACCAGCCTTTCATCAGCTTCCATTACGATCACAATCATTACTGTTACAACACTCTAGGAGTGCTTTTTTAAAAAGTTACTCAGTTCCTCATTTGTGATTTATTTACAAGCGTGGTCTCGCATCAGGAGTTTGCAGATAATTGTGTGGTCTCTCCTTGGGCATGCAGCCTGTCAGTATTACTAATTTTTTACAGAGATAAAACACTTGAGGGAAAAGCCCTGAGTTTGAACCAGTTGGGTGGATTTCCTGAAAAGATAAAGAAGAGAGGAAACAGATCCTGTTTCACTGGTACTCTGTCATGGAACTTTCACACTAAAATGGCCCCTAGGAGCTACCAGAGAGTCGGAGCATGCCGTGCCATGTGGATGCAGACTGGGATGCTTTCCTTTTCAACGCTGTGCCAAAACACCTTCTTGTTTATGAGATGCCTCGAGACACATCTCGCCAGCAGATGAAGAGAGTAGACTCCACATCATCAGAGAAGAAAAAGGTCCTAGTCCTCAGAGCTTCCTTTACTCCTATACAGCACAGGCAGAATTACACAGAAACCCTGGGCAAACACACCAGTGCCAATAGCCACAACTGTGAATCTCTGACTGGAAAATTAGCAGTCTGTTGTGTACCGTGTTTGCCTTGGAGTAGAACAGAGTGTTGTCATGCTTAGTGGAGACAGCCAAGAAACTGGCAGCTCATGTGTGGCACAGGGCATTGGCTCTTCTTTCTCGTCTAAGGGATGGACTCATGGCACAGAGGCAGTCAAACAGAAGATGCCAGGGATGGCAACCACACTGCAAAACACACTGCTCGGTCACATGTAAATGCAGCTGGAGAAATGTGACAAGGTAAAACCAAGCAAGACTGCCACGTGACTGGCAATAACAAATATTCTGTTCTATAACCCCATCCCAGGTCTCCTTCTTAAGTACAACAGAAGCAAATAAGCACTGGAAGGATAATACAGATGTGAACAAACAAAGATGGAGCAGCAGCAGCTCTATTTATAGCAACAAACTTTTCCCTAGATGAACAAGAAGCAAACTGAAATGTTGGGAAGTACCTTATATGCTCCTGGCAGGCATTTCCCTAGCAAGCGACAGGTCTTGTGCATCTGTTCACACTGATTCCATTGCTTAATGGAGAAGATCAGTCCCAGTTTGTGCTCTTTGAGCAGAGTCTTCCATCCCCGCAAAATCTCAGAGCAGTTTGTCTAACAACTGCCTGTTACACTCAGCTCTCATTATTGGCAGGCTTGCAACCCTCAGAGGAAGAGGTTTCTGAGATGTGCAGCAGAAGAGCTTTCCACAACCCCCAGGCAGCAGAAAGCCTCAGCCGCAGACATATCAAGGATCCCCTCCTGTGCAGTGGGTCTCCAACACGTTGGGGGACAGAACCAGTGACCAGCAGCAGTTTGTGACATTGTTTCACCTCATTTCAGATCTAATCTGTATGAAGTCCTGGTCAAAATGTCCCAGATTCTAAAATTTCTCACTGCTCAGAACAGTTTCTAATGTCATGTCATCCTCAGCAATTTCTATTTAAACCTTGGCCAGAGCTCTGTTTGTCTACCCAAAAATGCACAACTCCAACACTCATGATTTCCTCCTCTCTCCACATGGGATGCCCCTGCCACACACTGCAACATTTTCAGCATATGTAGGTCAGCAAATGCAGGCTCACTTTTAGCTTGAAATGTGGATGGTGCTACTGGAAATGCAAAGGAAGGCATCTGAGGCAGCTGGGGCTACTGACTCCCAGAGACACCAGCTTTCTCCAGGCACCAAGTGTTTTCCCGGACCTGCACACACTGAGCTATGATAGCTGGTCTTGAGCTCTTTCTTTGGCTGCTCATTTGTCAAATCTAAGGTCTACAGAAGCAGCCAAGTAGAAATATTCTTTTTTTTTTTTTTTTGAAGGAAACAAGAGTTTTTTGATGATCTAAGATCCCAGGAGGCAATTAGTAGTCCGCCTCACTCTTTCTTGCCCTCTTGCAACATCATCCCAACTGTTCTGAATCAAAAGTTCAAGGGTTCTTTGGGAATGCTGGATTTAAAATATGGGTTTAAAACAGGTTATTTGGTAAGAGGGTCTGTAAGAGGTGGTTCTGGCAGTCCGTCTGGGGGACCAAGCTGAGCTTTGCAGGAGATGCTGCCAAGAAGCACTGACACGCTTATCCTGGATGTACACATAGAGGGAAGGAAATTGCTTGAAAACAAAACATGAAAAGCCATAAAGGATGTAGCTACACCCAAAAGGCGTCAGAGATGAAGCAACTTTTAGGTTTGTTAAGCTACAGGGGGAGATTTCTTGCAACAGAGAGTCTACTTGGCCAAGTGACTGAGTTCAGAGAGGCCCGGCAGGACAGCCCCAGCCAGGCATATGGGAAAACTCCTCCTGAATCATGTTGTCTTCTGCCAGGACCACAGTATGACCTGTACCCCTGCTCATCAATCCAGACTATCCAGTTCCCTCTGTAGGGCTTTCCTACCCTCAGGCAGATCAACACTTTCCCTTATCTCGGTGTCATCTGCAAACTTAATGAAGGTGCATTCATTCCGCTTGTCCAGATAATCAATAAAGACATTGAACAGGACAGGCTCAATACCGACCCCTGCAGAACACCACTCATGACTGGTTGCCAGCTGGATTTAACTCCACCTCCACTCTCTGGACCTGGCCATCCCGTCAGTTCTTTACCCAGCAAAAAGTGTATCTGTCGAAGCCACAGGCTGCCAGCTTCTCCAGGAGAATACTGTGGGAAGCAGAGTCAAAGGCTTTACTAGACTCTAGGTAGATTACATCCAGAGTCTTTCCCTCATCCACCAGCTTGGTCACCTGGTCATAGAAGGAGATCAAGCTGGTCAAGCAGGACCCGCTTTTCATGAACCCATGCTGGCTGGGCCTCATTTCCTGTTTGTCCTGCGAACACTCCATGGTGTTACCAAGTCCTGAGTGCTGAATCACTAAGAGAGTATGAGAACTGAGCAATAGGATGGCTAAGCCAATCAGCATTATCAATATCCAGGTGCTGGGCTGCCAGAAGATGGTGACACTCACCCTGGAACAGGAAAGTGTAACAGCATAGGGAGTACTGTCTGTAAAACAAGACAGCAGCCCCCCCTAACAGCACTTAGACCAGAACTGCTTGTAGATGCTTTTTTTGCTTGCAAAACCCACGACCTGCTGGTGGCCAGGAACACATCCACCACCGTCTTCTTCCTTTGAGGACTGAGTGAATGACTTATATTTTACTTAATGTCTGAGTCTAGGTTACGACTGTATCACATGGTGGTTGGTAAGAAATTGAGCCAATCTGCAAAGGGTCCAGCCAGCTGTTTGAAAAGCTTGTGTAACTCAGAATGTGACACCCAAGAAGGAGTCCAGCTTTCAGGCATGTCCAAAACCCTGGCCCCAGCAGCCCCATCATCTCCACACACCATCAGAGGAGCTGCTACACCACTCAGGCTTTCTCAAGTCCATCCTTGATCCCTAACACAGCTGGAACTGAGGGCTTCCAAACCTTATATGGGACAGTGTAAGACTGGGGTAGCACAGAAAGTCAGAGCATACAATGGGAAAACAAGAAGCCCTTGGGTTTCTCTGGGAAGCACTGCTCTCAGGTGAAACAGGTTTCTTCACAAACATGCCAATGATGGTCCGTCTCTTTTTCTCTCAGTAAGAAACTGGCCTCAGTTGCAAGCTCCTGGTAAAGATCCTTGGTCCAGGGTGTAAGACCCCTATTTCTGCACCTTTGTCTCACAGCTTGCTGTTGGACAACTTCAACAGATGGACAGGTCCAAGCAAGTCTTGGACAAGTCCAAGAAATCTTTTGTCTGAGGACTTGCAGGCCAGGAGTAGTGAGAGGTAACCAGCCACAAGAGATAAGCAGCTGCTAAATGGCCTATGTGCAGCCTTTTGTGAGCACATCTCCATGGAGATAGCCATCTAGAGGACCTGTATGCCCACAGCTGCTGCACATGACTCTAACATAAGTGCCCAGGGATGCCATGCTGGCAGAAGATAAAAAAAAACGGCACCTACAACCAAGGAATGGGGTGTGCCCGATATCGGACACTTTGTGGTGTGATACTTGCCTGCTGCCTGTTTCTCCTGGACCTGCTGTTGGTTGTCTACTGTTTACCAACTTGCTGCCTAAGGCTGGCCATTCTGCCGCCACGCATCCCCCTGCACCCTTACTCCTGCATCGGCCTTGGACCATCAGAACAGTGCACAACAGGAGACTGCTGGATCCTTGGTGGTGACTATCCCTGCTTTACATAATTCGTGCTCTCTTCCTACCTTTCCTATTACCCACCTTCCCTTCTCCATTGCCGTAATTCATAATAATCACTGGCCTTCCCCTTTCCCATCACTTTAATTGATAAGAAACTGGTTGGACAACATTTGACCTTGCTCGTGTCTCGATCTCACTCTGGTTGTATCAAAGAATCTACCCTCTCACTCTGATAATTGGAGTAAGACACAAGGGAAGGTTGCATCTCCAGCAGCAGTGAGTTTGGAGGTAGGTTCTAATCTTAGTGCACAATACCCAGAGCAGGGGCAGTGGGGACAACCTACCTGTTAGGAGGAAAGTGTTTGCAACAAACTAGAAAAAGTGTGTAAAATACTCTTGCTGTTGACTGACCCATCTGGCTTTCACCAGTGAGCATTTGTGTGACTCCTAAACATTTAGAAGTAGAAATAATAAGAATTGTTTTCTTCCATCATTTCTAGGTGATAGTTGGAATGGTTGTTTAGTTTTCTTGTCAAAGGGTTACTGACATGCCATTTTGGAGCTTTCAGATAATCAGATCTTGATTAAATTTAGTCTCGTAAATAATATTCTTGCAAGTATTATTTTCAAGCTCACTTAACTCTATATGGAAGCACAGCATTATTTTCATATTTCAGCTTCCCCTGGCCCATCTAGAAGTGTGTTTTCATGCACATGACACATAAGATGAAGAGCTTTTATCAGAATAATTCAAATGCATTTTTGCAGACAAAGCAGGCATAGAAAACCTCATCCTGAAAGGTCACTTCTTCAAGATTAGAAGATTGTAAGACTTGGAAAGAGCATTCAACCTGCCAAAATAATTTCATTTTAATCACTATGTTTACTAGATACTTACAATGCACAAGAAGTGGATGGATGGAAAGATATCAACTGAACAGAACTCAGGGAAGAACCTCAGATTCTGGCTTTGGAGAGTTCACTGGAAATTCTTTTTAAGAATTCTTATTTCTGTAATAATACTAGAAAACAGTCACCTTACAAGTGCGCTGGATGCCCTACAGCTGCCTATGCCCACAAGTACGTGTACTTTGGGAAGAGCCCAGATTTCCAAGCTTCTGGGCCAAGGAACAAACAAACAGCAACAGAAATGTTTCTGGGCAGAGGTGGACTCTTGCCTGGAGGATTGCGGGCTCCCCTGGAAGAGCCAAACATCCTCAAGTCATGATGCATTTCAAGAGCACGCAATACGCCAAGCTAAACATAAATCCTTGGTTCATCTCTCCTTCATCAAATTCACACTCATGCTTTCTCTGAGTGTTCCTCAGTGAAAAGGAAAGGTTTTGTGTGGAAAAAAAAGAGCACATTTTCCAAAATTAAATCAAAGCAAGTGTATGATGAAAGTGTATTGGCAGAACCACCCACTCTACAAAGACAATTTGCCTCACTCATTAGCCTGTAACTTTATTACAGAGTAAGCAGAGGAGGGCCAAAGTACAGCTAATGAAGAAACTGAATGGCAAAGAGCAAACAACAGGAATTTTTTTCAATTGTGAGGGACCAAAACTGCAATGTTCTGTATCAGAGAAGAAAAAAAAAGCAAAAAGAAGACAGGAAGAAAACTGAAGAATCAGTTCAACAAGAAGAGGAGAAGATCTGGGGGGTGTTTTCCCACAAACAGTAAAGTTTGACAGAAAAGAAAAGGAAAGAATAAGAAAATTCTGGTTGAATTCAGGTAAATTCTTGGCTGAAAGTTGAGGACAGGAAAGATTTTTGAAATGGCAAATCCTTCTATTCCAAAAGCTCACAAACAAAATTTTGCAATTTATCCATTGAGAGGGTCATTGAATTGAAAAAAAAAAGGGGGAAGGAGAATTTAAATAATCCAAGCACAAACCATTGCACTCAGATACAATAAGGCATTTTGGTTCATTCAAGCTTTTAGTGCAATAGATTTTTTTGGCTTCATTTTGCCAAAGAAAACTTGAGCGTATTCCGACCCAAAGCAAGATTTTTTACTTTCCTCTTCTTCTTTTTCGTTTGTTTGGCCTCTAAACAAAATAAAACCAAACAACAGAACAGTATTTGCCTGGATCTGCTGGGGTCATGAAGTGACATTATGCCAAGGTAACATAATTTTATCGTAGCAAAATGAAGATGCTGAAGCATCCGTTTAATCCAAAGCAGCTGTGAGCTGGTTTTATGCTTGCTGACTGCTGAAAGAAATGTAAGAATGACACAACGCATTCTGCAGTACAATCTAGAGACCAAAGACAGAGGAGGTTTTTCTGTCCTTCCGTCCTTTGTTTTCTCCTGTGATCCTGGCCACACAGACCAATGGTCTACAGTAACTTGGACAGACAAGAGTTCCCCAAAACTCTTTTAAAGAATTGACTTCGCTGACAAACAGCGTCTGTCTTTTGCTAGCACCAGATAATTGTCTTGGCCTTCACAGGTTATTTATTGGTGCAGCACAGCAACATACCTCATTTCAAAAGACATAAGTCATTTTAGCTGTAAAGTTTTCTGAAGTCCTTTCAGAACTGTCTGCCCTCACTTTTAATGCCGAATGTCCTTGGGGGATGTGATGGGATGGGATGGCTCATAAGACAGGCACAGCCTCCTGCTGCTTCCGTTTGCACAGCTCCTGTGGCCATTCCTGCCACCACTGAGGCCACCACTGGGACCAGTGAGCAGCTGCCAGCGTCAGGAGGAGCGGCATGAAGGGAAGAATGTTTCAGTCTCTTTCACGTATTTTAGGGCTCATTACTCAGAAAGAAAAATCCCATATTATCTTCACCAGAAAATAGATGCGCACATAGCACAGAAAGAAAAATGAATGGGAGCTAGCAGGAAAGATATTAATGAAACAAGCGTCCTTACAACACTCCTCTTCCAGCAGCAACCTGTCCCCGCCGTGGCAATGAGCCGTGTCCAGGCCCTTGTGGGGCCGAGAGCTCTCAGTCCTGGTGAAGAGCTGCTTTGTGTCTCCTTCGGGATTCCTGTTACGACTCCACCAGAGAACAGCTCCATCTTACGTAGGAATAAATTCATAAATAAGCACCAAAAAAGTGCCCAGTCAAACTCACTTCCTGAAAACTTCAGTAGAACACAGTGTGAGCTGCAGCTAAAACAGAAATGGTTTTCCCGACACAATGGTAAACAACAGAAGTGAAGGAGCAATAATAGAAATGATGAATTAAGGGCAGGAAGCATTGCATTTTGATGCTTATGCAAGAACTGAGCAATATCATTTTTATACTGGCACAAAAATGGTAACTAAGTAAGTAATAAGGTGTGATATTTTCAGTTGTTATTAACCTATGAGACAGCACACATGACATCCAAGCACTTTGACAATGATAGTAAGACTTTCTTAAGACCAGCTGGCAAGGGATAAAGTGACACACTGTGACCCCAACAACTTGCCTACTATCTATATTTGGTTTGAAGACCCAGTTTTGAAGAGCTGCAGCAATGAGCTCCATTTAAACTGCTGCTTACAGAATTCCTGAAAACAGGCATAAAGGCAATTTGAATTCCTGTTCGTAGTGTCTTATTCAGTGTTCAGCGAGCCCAGAAGCAACCCTGGTATTTTTCCTAGGAAGAAGACAGGAGTCTTTGCTTTAACAGCCTCCTCTGTCCCCTAGGATATATTTGCTGTGTGGACACAGTGTTCTCTGACTCCACCAGCTCTTCAGTGAGGGTATCAGGCAGACTATCCTGCATCCCACAAGGGCAAGTGAGACATGAAGTTCTGGGCTTAACTGCAGCAGGCAAGAATCATAGAATCATGAGGGCTGGAAAAGACTTTCAAGATCATCCAGTACAACCATCAGCCCATCCCCACCATGCCCTCAGTGCCACACCTACACACGTTTCTTGAACACCTCCAGGGATGGTGACTCCACCACCTCCCTGGGCAGCCTGTTCCAAGGCATCACCACTCTTATGGGGAAGAAATTTTTGCTAATATTCAACCTGAATCTTCCCTGGTGCAATTTGAGGCCATTACCTCTCACCCTAACAAAAAGAGAAGAGCAACAAAGATGAGCATGCATTGCTGGAGCTACAGAGTGATATGTTCTTCAAAACAAGCAGGATCAGCTGGGTACTGAGCAGGTATTGACCAAGTTAGGCATTCAAGTTAGTATCTGCAGTACTGAGATTAGATGTTAGTATCTGTGCACCAAGAAAAGAATCTTCAGTTCAGTAGCCCTGCTTTTTTTTTATTTTTAAAGTTTCAGATTTCAAACGTGACAAAAGTCTCTACTGTAAATTACACATTAGCTTCCTGTGCAAAGCCTTTTAGGTGACAGAGGAGCAGATGGTTTTCAAGTCGTGTGTACATATGTTTCTCAGTGCAAGAGGTACATGTGGAAGCTTCAAGGCAGAAAACATACAGAAAAAGATAAGACAAAATCTTTTCAAAGAGAAAAAGGAAAGTGCCATGCAACTCCTTCAGTGACAATTAAAAAATAAAACCCAAAAAATCAAATACTGAAAAAGCTGCTGGAGGATTTCCTGAAACAAAGCTTGGCAAATTCAGTGGAGCTATGAAAAGAACAGCATTAATTCCAGAAGGTTCTGAATTTAACAGCTTTCTACCTTAACATGAGATGGGAATTATTATTCTGTCACTCTTTCTGGGAGGGTATTAAGATTCAGACGCTGAGTGCAGCAATTGAGTGCAAAGGCTCGTGGTACTCCAAGCAGCTCCTTCTGCACCTGTTTGCAATCGATTGCCTCATTATCATTTTGCACAGCGGGAGAGAACATGGCTGAATTCTCCTTCAGAGAAAACTGAAAATTCACCAGGCTTATTAATGTCCCTTTCATCTGCAGCACCGCACGGCCCTAACAGGGAGCTTTGTTGCCCTGTGCTGGATGGAGAGAAAATGCACCAGAGAAGCCTCCAAGCTGCCACGACAGTGAGTGCACGTGATGCATTAGGGAAATGAGAAGCCATGCCCATATCGTGTTTTTTTTCCCTCTCTCTTCTCCAATCTACTAGAAAGCAAGGGGGACTAAGGAAGGGAAGAAAGCAGGAAAATCATTGCATTTTTCATGTTTTCATCTCTGTCCTCCTGGAAATGAAGTTATACAACCAGAGCACAGAATGACAAAAGCCACCACAGAGGTATCAATTTCACTGGTACTAACATTCCCCCTGACAATATTTGCAGTCTCTTATCTCTGTTTGGTTTTTGCACACAGCTGAAAGCAAAATGTATTTGCACATAGGGAAAGCCTGGCAAATAGATATATTCACTCCAAAGAGCTTCACATAAGAATCACGTGTGTAGAGATTGGTAACCAACACACAGAAACAAGTGAGCAACCACATGCCCTGGAATAGCAAATACCCAGTGAAGTGGTGTCAGCATTGGAATACCTTTACACACAGATTAATTCTGAATATTTAATATGCAATGATAAGGCAGTCTGAATGCACACATGCATTTTTCCATTCTGTAGAGCTTTTTGTTTGTTTGTTTCTTTTTACATTTGTTCTGCTGCTTAATTCCCTCTTTCCCCCACAGCCTTTGCAGACAAATGTACAGCAAAGTGTTCCTCTCCAGTAGAGCCCTCATAAGTCAATCTAACCAGTTCTGAACCGTAAGAGCAGTGATTGATACAAGAAAAACAGTTAAATGAGGATTCCATTGTTACAATGGCCAGTCTGCTATTAATTAATTCTGTCTTCTTTAAGGAAAATGAATGCTGAGAATTAGCTTGCTTTACTCCCAACCATTGCGCTGCACTGGCTTTTAGTTGCCTAGATCCTACACTGACAAGTCCATAGCAATCTGCCACTTCCCCAACAACTGCTATAAAGTAAGAAAAGATGTCGAAGAACAATAACACTTAAGCATCCCTGAGAACATCTCAAAGGTTCAAAAAGAGGCATCCTGATGCCGTGTGTATTTCCTGTGATAGATTCAGCACTATATATATAAAAGGTATATAAGTTCAGTCCTTCTACAGACTGAAAGGATGCAAGAAAAATAAGTATTGCCTGCTTTAAGTTCACCAAAGATGGGGAGGAGGAGTCTGCCAATTCATCATGACTACAGCTCTACTCTGAAAAGTGTGTTAATTTAAGACAGTGTCTTTTAGGGGTACAAGATATGTATCAACTGATTTCACTTTATTTATATTCAATAGTAAAAAAAAATAAAATAAAACTGTAGATAAAAATCTTCTGCCAAGTTTCCTCTACTGATTTCCCAGAAGCAAGAAAAGAGGAAATGTTTTGTGCAGGGTTGTATATACTGATGGTGTTCTCTGTGGTACGTACGCACAATGAAACAAAGAGAAAGCAATGCTAGCAATGCTAGCTTGTGCTTGAAGGAGGAGACAGAAAATTAATGTCTGACAGGTAGGAGAGGGCAATCACAAAAGGGGAAGATAGTAAACACCAGAGGTCAAATGAAAGGAGTAAAACAACCAATAACTTCGAAGAGGTTTCAGAAGCAGAAACCCTCTGTTTTTCTTTCAGTAAAGCCCTAAGCAGAAAGTCATAGCTTGTGGCCACATGCAATCCTTATTTACAATGCTGAACTACAACCAAATATATTCTTAGAACAAGTGTCTCAGGTTACATCTACATGGCAAAATACCAGGCCACACAGAGACCCTGAATGAACCCGCTCAAAGAACTAAAGCAACTAAAGCCCCACTGAGAAGTGTATTAAGACGTCACTTTATCCTGGCTAGACTGCTTCTAGTCCTGAGAAGACAACTGAATATAAATCTCTCAAGCTCTGGAGAAAAATACTGCTGTGGGGCTGTCCCTCCTAATCCCTCTTAGCTTGTGTGCCATCTGTGTGGTGCAGTCATTTTCCATCTAGACAAACTCATCATTGCCTTGACTGATGCTGAACGTTTCTTTTGCATGATTGACGTAACAGACTTAGTGATGTAGGCTTTATTTCAATTATTCTTGGAAGAGAAATATAAATAACAATAAAACTTATTAAAGACTAAGTGGATCTACAGAAGCCAATAATAAAATTTGCCAATGATTTCAATATTACAAGAATTTCATCTTTACAGTCAAAAACATCCTTCCTAACAAGAGAGAAAGGTCAAATTAGCATCAGGAACCATGTAGTCTTATCTGCAGTGAATTTACGACTTCTATACCTATTAGGTATGACAACTTCACAATTGTTGGTGCATTTATCAAGTATATGAATCATTCCAGCTCCATTTTTCAGGTACAAACTCAAATGCCCCTCAGAGGATGCCAAGATACTTAGCATCTAACCTTAACAAATTTCCATGGAAAACAAATAGGTGTTATACCTTGAAGAATCTGATACTGAATTATTTCCCTGAGGTCTCATAAGTAATCAACTGCAGAACAGAAATCCGAATCCAATTTCCCAAGTTCAAGGCTGGCAACAGAAACTTTGGGCAGGTTTCCTGTCTTGTTTGTTAAAGCGGCAGCCTTGAAAAGGAGCCACGTGGTGCCCATGGGCCAATCTCTTGACCTCATCATGGCACAAAGGACTGGTGGAATCTCTTGGAGCAGGCTATGAGAAGAGGTCTTGCTGCAGTTGAGTCAACGCCTACTTTATGATCTTATTTCTCAGAAGTGTTTATGCGAGTATTTATTGCTACCAACAGTATCATGAACACAGGTTGGTTTTTTGTTTCAAATCTCTCCTACCGTATAAGTGAGCAAATTCAAAGCTAGCACAGCTTTGCCAGGAGCCATGGTAACAACTCCATGACTTCTGTGCATCGTGAGCACAGGCACATGCTGGTCTTACCAGCAGTCCCACAAGCTTTGCAGTATTGCTGCTAGGAGCAGCCACTGAGGACCTCCAGGGAAAAAGTAACTGCGCAAGAGCAGCTATTCAAGAGCTGACAAGTCCAACAAGTTCAGATGCAGATCTATCTGAGGCCTTTCCACAGACCTCAGAAGATGCTTCTTCCCCACCTCTAACCCACAAGTGAGTCATAAGTAGAAAAACATTTCAAGGTGAACACTGAGGTGATTTCTGTGCCTCCTGCCCCACTTCTGTAGTGTGGAGGCTTTACTCAGGAGAGTGTTGTAAAGCACTGAGTCTGGAGGGGTTTCTGTAATTCCTGGGATTTACATGTCCAAATCCTATCAGGATTAGCTCTGCCTTCCTCATCTCTAAAGCAAATGTGTGAGACTTTGTGTTGTGAGCTCTAGGAATGAGTTCTTAAAATTATTGAAGCCTGTTTATTCAATGTGAACAAGAAATCTATTCCTCAGAGCATTCAGAGGGTTATCAAATAAATTCCACAAACAATCCTTAATCTTTCATTTCCTGCTCCTCATCACAACAGGAGCTTTATTTAAATCTAATTAGCTTGTTTATTTTTAATTTAATTATTCTCTTATGAAAGGTTATAAAATCTGAATTATTACTTGACAGGGAGTTCAGAAATGACTTAAGTGAGGGCTTAATCCCAAGACTCCAATGTGTTTTGGATCTCTCCCCACTCAAAATACATCACATAGAAATATTTTAACACTAGAAATACTACTGTCTCCTTATACATTCATTGCATTACTATCACCTGTTGCTTGTTCAAAAAGATTTGAAAGACATATTATTTGGAAACAATTTTATCAACGTCTTGTACCCTGCGTACTTTCCCCATCACTTTGTTTTGATTACTACCAGCATTATTATTACTAATAAATCACAATTAGTTGCTATGGAGATAACAAAGTCTGCTAATAAAAGATTATGATTGAAATTCCCTAGGCAAAAAAGCAGTAAGGAACAGATTAACCTCAAACTAACAAAGAGTTTATTTCCAAATAAATCATGTAATCATTAGAAAGAAAAGAGAAAATAATAAAAAATAGCACTAAATCACTCTTCATATCCAGCATTTCCTGATGTCTTCCAGGAAACACCATGGCTTCTAGAGTTCTTCGCTTCTAAATCTGAGTATTTATTGAACTATGTTACAGCTACTCCAAGGGCCAGGCACTGAGTTGTTAATATACCAACATGTTTACCACTGACAGTAATGCCCATTGAAGACAAGCACTCAATTTGCTGTGTGTATGCACAACTTCGTGTATGCATTTACTTGAAATATAACTGCAGAGTTAGAGGCAAACATGTGCTTTAACACTGACAGAGGTGTAAGTTTTATTGTATGAAAAAAAAGCTTTAGCCTTGAGCTGAGGCTGTGACTGTACCAGGCTCTATTCTTCAATACAAAAGTATTGAAGAAGGGCTACTAACAGAGTTTCTTAATGATCTAGGCAGAAGATGGTTTCACCTAGCTCAAAAAACACAAGTATTTCTAAAAGTTAGGTGGCAGATGGGAGGTAATCCCTTGGGAAAAGATTGAAATCAACATTTTAATTAAATTGCTTTGTAAGTGGAACCACAGAGAATAAATTAGATGTAAATGTTATACCCAGAAAGAATCCCAAGCAACAAATCCCAAGTTCATTTAAGTATGGGTGGATAAAAGAACAGTTTTCTTCTTAGTTCTGTCTCTAAATTCATTGTAATTGTGTTGCCAGTATTTAAGCTATGTAAATAAATTCTCATTTACATTTGCTTTTATCTTCACTACTGTTAAGTGTGATTTCAGGAGCTCTAGACAGCAAAAAGGTTTGGATGTAGTAGCCAGCACAGGGAACTTCAAGACTTACTACGATGCCATCCCCAGAGTCTTCAGAAGGAAAATGTTGTGCTTTACTGGAAGTCAGAGGAGTCAGGGCCAGTACTGGCCACTCCTCGTTCTCCAACATCAGAAGGTATTGGTGAGGCACTGGTACAGGCTGCCCAGGGAGGTGGTCGAGTCACCATACCTGGAGGTGTCCAAGAACCGTGTGGATGTGGCACCGAGGGACGTGGTCAGTGGGCATGGTGGGAATGGGCTGATGGTTGGACTGGATGATCTTAGAGGCCTTTTCCAGCCTAGATGATTCTATGAAACGCCCATCCACGCCCAGGATGGAGTGGGAGAGGCTAGACCCTGTAGCAGGACATCTGAGTAAGACTGCCAGCCCCCTGTGGTCTTACAGTGAGTTTATAAAGTTTATTTCCTCATGTAAGGAAAGCAGTCCTCTCTGTTAACTCTTTCCTCCTTCCCATCTCACGTACTTAGGGCTAAAGGCTTAAAAGTACAGCATCTCTCTCCTTCAGAAGGCTGACTACAGGTGGTAATGGTCAGAGTCCCATGTAATGGCACTTCAAGTGTGATTCCATTTCTGCTAGTGAGATGATGTTCTCAGCACCTCGTGAAAACAGAGAAGGAATTTTGAAAGGATAAAGTCAACAGCTGAGATGCAACAGAATTCAAACAGAACATCACAGCCCTGATCTTCCCAGAAATGCTCAATATCCACAACTTTAGCTAGACTCAATGGCATCTGGATTCTCCTCTGAGAAGCGAAATTTCTATTTCTTCTCTTCTTTGAGAAGGCTTTGCAGCTCAAAATGGATTAAACAAATATAAAGACATATTTACAGCAGTCTTACTTCGAGAAATTCTGAACAAGGCTAAGTACAATGTTTTGGCTGATTACAAAATAATTCTTTAAACAAAACTGTCTTTTTTTTTCTGATCTTCTACTCTGAAATGGAAACATTTTTTGAATCATGGAATTTCCCAGGGAAAAAAAGAGGACCTCTGGTTCCTGCGCAACTCTGTCCCCTGCAGCCTCAACATGAAACCTAGGAAACCCAAACACTGGTATACTCCTCCTTTGCATCTCATGGCTGTGTTCTGTGCTACAGAAAAATAAGAGGCTGAGATGCTTCTATTGCTGAGCACAAAGACTCATAGTTTAGCACATTCAGCTGCATTAGAGATTTACGACTGCCTTGGTATAAGTCCTCTGCTCATGGGCCATTAAGCTTCCTCCTTTATATCTATGCACATAAGCAATTTTGTATGACAACAGAAATATGAGATGAAAACGTCAATTTGAAACCTTACTAAACATGTACTGTCTTGGGGGGAAAAGTCCAACGTCTTTACATTTTGGTTTATTAAAAGACATGCAGATGTTTTCATGTTACTGTGACAGCAATCTCTGATTACCTGAATTTCCGTGATGTCTTGAGAGAGCTGTTGTTCAGACAGCTGAAGTGAATTCCCTAACACAAGCTGAGCTCTTTGATTAAACTAACTCCCACAACAAACCCATTACATGGGACAAAAACAATGTAAAAATACTGGAAGCCCTCCAAAGATGAAACTCATTCACCCCTCCACCATCTAGAACAGCTTAGAAAAATGTTCTCTTTACTGAGATTCACTTTCATCAACTTTTTTTTAAACCTAACAGGTTTGGTGGATCTTGGATAACATCTGTTTAGAGCCTCCAGCACCGTAAGCAGACTCCCACTGTCACTACCAAACAGTTGCAAAATCTCATTTCAAGACTGAGCATTCTTCATTACATGAGCAAGCCATGTTTCCCATGGAATCAGCTGGAAAACCCCTGAAAAATCTTGTCCAAAATTTTTACTGGTCTACCCGGAACACAGTCAACACAGTCACAGTACTGAGCATGAAAAACTTCGCTGTGCCTAACAGGAGTAAGTAGCAACCATGATCTTCACCCAGTTAATTTGAAGATAAGTATGCAAGAGTGTCATCTGAAATGAACTGCTTGAAAACTAGATTCTGAATCTCAGCTCATCATCTAGTCTACAGCTGTCTGCAGAGAGACAAGCATTTCTGGGAGTGATTCAGTCCACCTATCTGTGATGCCTAGAATAAGTGCCTTAATTTTTAGCAGCTAAAGATAGATCAAGTGACTCTGGACCAATGGAAAATTACCACCGAGCTTACTCAAGGCAACTGTTTAATGTTTGCGTGGGCTTTAGTCTCTTTCTTTCTACACTTTCATGAGTATGCAAGTGTCAGGCCCTGAAGGCAACAACAGGCTTTAATCACCCTGTCCACTTGGTAACCATCTTTGTAATTCTCTTCCCTCTTCAGCCTCTCCCCTTTGGGGATTGGCTGGCTGTGCTCAAGGTCAGCTCTGGTGTATATGGCAGTATTTTGGTTGTGAGTCTTGAGGCTAAGATGACAAACCACACACTGGATTGCATTAGCAAGAGTGTAGCCAACAGCTCAAGCAAAGCAGTCCTCCTCCCATTTGGCACTTGCGAGACAACCTGGGTATTTGATACATTCGATACCCAGCAATTAATTGAGAGTTCTCAGCAAACCAACATTCTGTCTAGGGAAGGTCATTTTTCCTAGATAAGCAGGACATCTGGAGCCTAAAAGAAGAGTCTCGACATTCCACAAGCTGTGAGGAGGTACACTGTACCCTGCCAGGGTTGATAATACAGGCACCATAACAAGACTGATGTGATAATTAGAAACATGGTCAGCAACCAGTTTCTGTGAACAGATATTTTTTAAGCAAATAAGGCAACAGGCCTCCTTAGCTTATGACCATTTGGCCAGATAGCACCTCCCAGTGGAACCCAATGACCACCAAAGCTGCCTGCAAGAGCCCCATAATAACACAGCACATGCGTAATATTAGATTTTATATGCATAGCAATTGTCAGAATAGGCAGGCACTTCTCAGAAAATGTATGAATATTCACATGTTGAATGTATATAATGCATGTGCTTTAGCTGCTGTGTGTACTTGGAAGGAGAGATCCCCTATGCACCAAGTGCTGAAATAATGTCGGCTTTCTAACCTGTCACTGGGGTTGGTGAATTTTATTCCTGGATTTCAGTGACATATTCAGTTAAATTATCTCCAGTTAAAGAAGGACATTGACAAACTGGAACAAGTCCAGCAAAGAGCCACCAGCATAGGAGGACTGGCAAACTGGATCACACAAGTCCAAGGAGAGGCTGAGGAAACATGCTTGTTCAGCCATAAGAACTGGAAGATGCTCAGGGGATACCTAACAGAGTATTCAACAACCTACTGGAAGAATATAGACAAGGAAACCTGCTCGGATGTACACAGTGAAAGCATAAGAGGAAAAATTATGCAACAGGGAATAGGTAAGTTGCAAAGGAAATTCCAGAGAGATATTAAGAAAAGCTTTTCCACATGAATTGTGGTCAGTTATTGGAAAAAAATGTTCTGAGAAGCCACAAAATCTGCATCTTTGAGCTCAGAATTCAATAGGACAGGGCCATAACAACTTGACCAAGATGACCATGCCATGAGCAAGACATAGGGCTGGATGATGTACCAGTGTTCCCTCCACTCTGCACAAATTTCTGTGCTCTTCAGACTTGACTCAGCTCACACTGAGTTGATTCAGTTCTTCCTTTAGCTTCAGTGTGGGTTTTCTATCCATTCCCATGTATGTTTGAAATATAAGGATGAACTTCATGCTGACAATGGGACAAACAGTACGACATAAAAAAATGTTTCTTCAGAAATGAAGAAATATTATTTCAACATTTCCCAAACAGAATCAAAGGGTTTTATTTCAGTTAGCCTGATTCTAGATGTAGTGAACATCCAGTTTTTATAACCTTCTCTATCATATACATTCAAAAGTTAAAGCTTATATTTTTAAACTTGTGTGACTTCTGTGCTTCAAAACGTCCTTCACAGAACACCCATATACAAAACTGGAAAAAACTCCAAGGCACAAAAAACAACTAGTTACCCATAAACACAGGACCAAAACAAGATGGAAAACTAAAAACCAGTTTTCTACCCTGAAATAACTCTCAGCAAAGACAGTAAGGAAAGGAGGGGAAAGCTTACACTCTCTCTTGCATTCAAAGAGTCATAAAGGAGAATTACTAAACAAGCTGGGGTGGGGAGAGAAGACAGAGAAAGAAGTGAATGGGTTGGACAGCATTCAAGGCAGGAATGGTTTTGAATGTCAATGTTCTTGCTGCAATTCCAAACTAAGCAAGTTTAATGTGATGACAAACAGTAATAAAACCTAACACCGCATTACACTCCTACTATAATATCGTGACACTGCATGCTGCAATTCAAAGATAATTAAATTACTTCCCCATAAATCTTTGCCATGATGCCTGACCTTTAAGTATATCAAGAAGATAAGGAAGTTCGTCGCCACTGTAGGGTTGGAGATTTGTAGTAGTTTCTCTCTCAGAATACCTTTGTAAAAAATTGTACTGTTACCAAAGTACATTTCCTAGATTAGCAACGTTAAATCAGTTGCTTTGTAGTCCTTATTGCAGTGCTCCCATCACTAATTGAGGGAGAATATTTATATAGTCTCTGACAATTGCTTAGGTTATTAAATTTGTTCCCTATAGAATTTGAATCCTGCCACAACTAGGGGCACAGATTTACATTATAAAGGTTTTTGTTGCGATTATTCTTGCTTTGCAGGAAACCTCTACATCCCACTCCTTTCTTCAGAGCACGGGGCTGTCCTACAGCATCTGAACAACTCTCAGCCTTTGTTCACACTCTTCATACGTAAGCAGGGCAACGCTTTCAGTTCCTGATGTTTACAGAGCTTGGGTAAGGCTCACAGGTAAGTATCTTCAGTCTCCAGAAACGTACTTTCCTAAGCAAGCTTGATTAAGTTTTGGATCTATCATGAAAGATTCTGTGCAAGCGCTGAAGAAATTCCTTCTTAAACTCATGGATAAGTTGCTTGTTTCCTAGGATTATATGAAAGGGAGAAGGCATATGGTTCCTGAATTAGGATCAAGAGACAGTTAGGATTGGTTGACCTCCACTTTGTTTATATCTATCAATTTGTCTTCTTTCTATTACATGATTTTCCAGCTCAGTTGGAATGATGACTTTGATATATTCTATTCAGAATAAAAAGACTATTTTCAAGGAAAAAGCTCCTGATGTTAATTCTTTTACTACTGTCCAAAAACACTGAAGATGAATCTCTCAGATATCAATTTATCATTTTCAAAACTGTTGAAGACAGGTAGTGTCTTCACTACCTGTGAATCAGATTGCTAACACAGGCTGAAATCTGTGCTGTTGTCTCTTAGCTTTAATGACTTAGCCATGCCAGAATAAAATCTAATTGCAGATATTTCTAAATCTGCTTTCAAACGCAGAGTATCCGCCCTCTCTTAAAGCTCCCAAAGCTTCACCTTCTTTTTATCAACCCAGGTGAAGAAACACAATTAATGTTGCAACAGAACGCCATCGACGTTGTAAAGCTCAATTTAAGACCATACAGGGAGGAGAAGGTGAGTATTTTAAGACTTCATAGATTTCGTTCACTGAATGTCATATCTACAAAGATCAAGACTCATGTGCTTAAGTGTATTTGAGCACCAGGCTCCAAGAGATATGGCCAAGATATGCTGCTGTATGGAGGACAAAGTATTTTGTTACCAAAACCTAACTGTCTCTTCAGGGCTTTTGTCAGTTTGGTTTTGGATGCATATACGTTTACAGTTACTTCAGGAATGGGCAGCAATTGAGATTCTGTGTCGCCTTGTTCTGTCTTACTTCTATGAGTAATTAGGATCTACTCACCCCTCCATTTTGCAAAGGCAATACCTTATTTACCCAGCTTGTCTCTGTGGTCACATAACATCCCATAATGATGAAATTCACATGAGATGTGACACTTAAATCTTACCAGCTGTTGGTTTACAACAATCATAGAAATAAACCAATATGCTCAAAGGCACTTTATATGTACCCAAAAATATACATTGAAGAGTTCACAGGAATTTTTATTTTTAATATGCACATACAATCATATAGTAATGGTGTCTAAACACGATTCACACATTAATTTCTACCTTTCTATGAAATATATCCTCAGATGTTTCTGGAACCAGTTTTAGCTAATGCTAATTTCTCTTGTAAGGAGTGAATTTTTATTAAGTATTTTTCCTGTGTCTGTCAGGGTCCCAGAGTGTTCAGATTTGTCCTGTTACTGTCCTATTACTACTATTTTTAGTACTTTTCCTAAGCTATTTTTTTCTGGTTTACCCATTAGTTTATTGATTATAATCTGAATTTCTCCCTGCTTAACTCACCAAGCTTCCCTGCTATCTTTTCCTGTTCATTTATTCTCTTTTTATGAACTTACGATGCTTTTCTTTCCATTTTAGGCACTCTTTAGCAGTTTTATTTAAGGTGCTGACCTCAATGATGTTATGTATATTATAAGTCTAAGCAAATGCAGGACCAGGACCAAGCTCTTTGTTCTTAAGTTATTTAGAGTTCGTACATTCCACTACAGAATAACAGAATTATAGGGGTTGGAAGGGGCCTCTGGAGATCATCTAGTCCAACAAAGTATGTTGCCTACAGTAGGTTCCACATGAAAGCATCCAGGAGGGTCTTGAATATCTCCAAAGAGACTCCAACACCTCTCTGGGCAGCCTGTTCCAGTGCTCTGTCATCCTAAAAGTCCTTCCTCATGTATAGACAGAACCTTCTGTGTTCCAGCTTGTTTCCATTGCCCCTTGTTCTGTCGATGGGCACCACTGAAAAGAGCCTGGCCCCATCCACCTTGACTCCCACCTACCGTGTATTCATAAACATTGTTAAAATCCCCCCTCAGTCTTTCCTTCAGACTGAACAGTCTGCAGAAGGAGCTCTCAGCCTTTCCTCATAAGGGAGATGCTCCAGGCCCCTCATCATCTTTGTGGCTGTCTACTGGGTTTTCTCTGGAAGTTCCTTGTCTTTCTTGAGCTGGGAAGCTCAGAACTGGACCCAGATGTGGCCTGAGCAGGGCAGAGGAGAGGGGGAGGCTCACCCCCTTTGACCTGCTGCACCATAGGATGTCATTGGCCTTCTGGGCCACAGGAGTACACTGCTAGATCATGGCCAACCTGTTGCCCACCAGGACACCCAGGTCCTTCTCCACAGAGCTTCTTTCCAGCAGGTCAGCCCCTAACCCGTACTGATGCAGTTGTTCCTCTCCAGGTACAGGACTCTACATTTGCCCCTGTGCTCCTCTTCATCCCAGCTCTCCAGCCCATCCAGGTACTCTTAGGGATGCACCAATCTTGAGCTTTGAAGAAGTGGTGCTTGGGCTCCCCAGTTGAAAAAAGACAGGGATCTCCTGGAAGAAGTCCAGCAGAGAACTACAAAGATGATTAAGGGCCTGGACCATCTCCCATATGAGGAAAGGCTGAGTAACCTGGGTCTGTTCAGCCTGGGGAAAGAACACTGAGAGAGGATGTGATAAATGTTCATAGATATCTAAAGAGAGATGGGAGGCAAATGGATGAGGCCAGGCTCTTCTCAGTGCTGTGTAGTGATAGGACAAGCAGTAATGTCCTGAAACTTGGACATACAACGTTCTGTACTAACATGCAGAAGAACTTCATTATGGTAAGGATGACAGAGCACTGGAACAGGTTGCCCCGAGAGGCTGTGGAGTACTCTTCTATGGAGATATTCAAGTCTCATCTTGATGCCTACCTGTGCGGCCTATTGTAGGGTACTTGCTTTAGCAGGGAGATTGGACTCGATGATCTCCTGAGGTCCCTTTCAACCCCTGCGATTCCGTGAATGTCAACCAACTCTATTGGCCCCCCTTACCTTCCAGTGATCTAACCCATGGGATACTTCCAAGTAGGACCTTGGAGAGGTCAAAGTTAGCTCTCCTGAAGTTCAGGGTTGCATTCCTACTTATTGCCTTGTTTCTTCTATGTAAAATCCTGAACTCCACTATCTTATGGTTGCTGCATCCAATGTCGTCCCAAGCCTTCACGTTCCCAACCAGTCCTTGTTTGTAAGATCAAGGTCCAACAGCACGCTTTTCATCACTGGCTCCTTCATCACCTGCGTCAGAAAGCTATACTTCATGTGCTGCATGGGCTGTGCAAGCCTTGCAATGATGCTTTTCCAACAAATATCAGGTTGGTCTCCCATGAGAACCATTGCCTGTGATCGTGAGGCTATTTTCAGCTGTCTGTAAAAGCCTCATCAACTTCCTCCTCCTGATCAGGAAGCCTGTAGTAAACACCCAAAACAGTGTCACTCATATTATCCTGCTCCTTAATGCTCACCCGTAAGCTCTCCACACATTCATCCCTAGGCAGAGCTCAATATATTCCAGTTGTTCTCTCACATAAAGAACAACTTTTCTGCCTTGCCAGTCTGTCTTTCTGGAAAAGTACATAGCCATCCATGAGAGCATTCCAATCCCATAAGCTGTCTCTATCATGTTACCGTGATCGCAATGATATCATAGTCCTGTGACTGCACACATTCCTCTAACTCTTCCTGTTAATTCCCCATGCTGCATGTATTGTTATAAAGGCACTTCAGAGACAAAAAGTGAGCAGAGAACATGGGTTTCCCCAGAGTGATGCAAGAGGTGCTCCCATGCTTATACACACCACTGAGATGGCTGAGCTTCTGGATTGTGTCATGGGAAGCAGCTAAGAAACATTTGTCACTGTTCTGGTTGGCCTGGCTTATCTGCAGTCAATTGCAATCACATGAGCATTGCCACTCTGGACCCCATCCCCCAAATCCTTCAATTTAAAGCCTACCCAGGTTGGTCAGCCTGCAGCCAAAGATTGCCCTGCCTCTTACGGATTCCATCTCTCCCTAACCGGTTACAATCTTCATTAAAAGTCCCATTGTCATTAAAACCAAAACCCTCATGCCAGAACCAACCACATAGCCAGGAGATGATATGCATTATATGTCTATTTCTGGTTTCCCTCTTTCCTTCAACTGGCAAAACTAAGGAGAAGATCATTTGGGCTCCAGTGTTCTTCATTTGCGCTCCCAGTTGTTTTTGATTCTGTCCATGTTCCAGCTTCCACTCTCTTTTATGCTCACATGAAAGAGCAGTAGTGGACAGTAGTCCATGCTCTTGACAAGTTGCGGCACTTTCTTGGCAACATCCCAGACCTTAGCTGCTGGAAGGCAGCAAACCTCTCGAGACTCCCATTACCTCTGAACAATTTTCCTTAAACTTAATTTGATTTATTTTGGTTTTTAAATAAATGACTATTGGACGTTGCTGAAAGAGCATCTCCTTTCTGGGGACAAATCCCAAAGGATCAGTTTTCAGTTACACGCTTAAACACATCTCCTTCAGAAAAAAAATAATACGAAAAAATCAGAGTACGTGTATTTATTTTCTGTTCATCTTTCCTGGTGGATTTATTCTTTTTATTGTGTTGTATGCAGAGCATCCTTTATACTGTATGCCATCCAGCTATCATCATCCCTACTTTGGTTTCTCACTTGAGCTAAAAATCCTTCCCTCACGTTCACAGCCGTTTTCTTAAGTTGCCTTTTCCTGAAAGAAATGGCACATACAATTTTTTAAAAACTTTCCTACAATGGGCTGCCCTTTCTCTTCTATTTATGCAAATAAACACATAAGCCAAACTTCCTTAAATTCACCTGTTAAATGAGTTGCAGCTAAAACCATCCAAAATCACTTTTATTCTGTTTGAGCTCCTCGTGTCATAGGCAATAATGAAGAGCAGCAGCAGATACAGGAAATGACTGCATGTATATAACAATGCCAAATTTATTTCCCGCTCAACTGGACAACTTTCAGAAAAAGAGCATTTGATCAAGTGAGATCTCTTCAAAATGTTTTGCTGTTTTTACCTTATCTGTATTAATGCATTTTCCCCAGAACATCCATCCCAATTACATGAAATGCAAGGCTAGAAAAAACAGCAACAAAATCAAAACTAGACAGCGGGGCAGTGAGAGAGGTTGTGACCTGACCAGTTCACATCAACAAAACCTTCCCTTCTCTTTATTGCCCCTGGTTCCTTTGAGGACTACCAAGAGGTTGTTTCTACCTTTCTCTGTATCTGCTCCAAGCAAAAAGGAAAGACGAAAACCCACAACACTGAAAAGAAGACAGTCTTAACAATATACTTCAGCACATGTTTAAGCCCATGCATGACTTATTCACAGAATCACAGAATCACAGAATTGTAGGGGTTGGAAGGGACCTCCAGAGATCATCTAGTCCAACCCCCCTGC
>JANHGO010002886.1:0-28602 GCA_024606505.1 Aquila spilogaster
TTTCCCTCTCCTCTCTCTTTCCCTCTTTTCCCTCTCCTCTCTCTTTTCCCTCGCCACTCTCTTTTAGGGGTTGGGCGGGCGACCCCGCGGCAGAGGGGTGAAGCGAGGTGAGCGGCGCGCCGACGGCAGCGGGAAGGAGAGCGGGACGGCCCCGGCGTGTCCCCGCGGGAGGTCAGGGGGCGGGCCCGCCGCCATGGTCCGCCCGCCCCGCTCCGCTTCGCTCCACGCCGGCCATGGCGCGGCCGCGGCTCTTCGGGCGGCTGCGGGCGGCGGTGCTCGGCGTGGTGCACGTGGGCGCGCTGCCAGGTGAGCGCGGGCCGGGTCGGGCCGGGCCGGGGGAGATGCGGCACCGTGGGACCCGCTCGCACAGCGCGCGGCCCGGCGGGAGGCTCGGCTGAGGGAGACGGAGGAAGTCCGTGCGCCGTGACGGCCCCGCGCCTCTGGGGAAGGGCTTAGCGGGCCGAGGGCTGCGGAGCTGCGCCGGGCCGGGCGGGGCGGAGCTGCACAGGCCCTGGGGCAGCGGCAGCTCGGACGCGTGGCTCCTGCGGCCCTGCGTCCGACCGGCGCTCCGCCGACGCGGGGGTCGGTTCTCACTACGGCTGTGTGCCGAGCCGTAACGAGCTGAAAGCAGTCCCGGCACAACATGGCATAGATGTCCCTCAAGTCTGTGAATGACTTCAGGAGTGAGCAGTTACGGCTGGTCTGCAAAGTTCAGCGAAGGGAGGAGGTGCCGCTGGGGCACGTCCCAAGGAGGTGCAACAGCCTCTTAGCTATCCTGCCCCATTTGTACCTGTTTTATTATGTCAGCGCCTATAGCTGTCTTACCTGAAAACTGTTACTGACTGTGGTTTTGGTTTGTCTGTGCCCCGGCGTAAATGGCACTGTTGTTGCAGGGACACCGAGAAGTTCTCTTCCGTTGGCACAAATCATCGATCAAGCTTGTCAAGAAGCAGAAGCATACAAGGACGCTGGAGTTGTAAGTCCTGGTTTCCTTCTTCCTGTGTTCCTTCAGTATTTACACAAAGCTGCTTCTGCATAGCCAGTGCTGTGAATTGTGTCTGGGTGACCTAGAATTCACAAAAAGCACCTGAGACCATCGAGTTCAGGAAGATGTTCAAATCTGTATTTTTTATTTCAACACAAGTGGGCCTTCTAAGTTTCAAAACCTGAACTGTGCATCACGCGCACCCTGCGGAACTGGAAAAGCTTAGATTCAAACTGTGCAATTTGATTTGCTTAATTAGGATTGCTATCAATTTCTAAGAATCAAGTCATCTAAAAGAAAAAAAGGATAGAAAGTTGACTGCAGTATGAACTGCTGCTGGCATTCTAGGTATCTGTATGTAAGGTGCTTCATCATCCATTCTGAGAAGCTGCTTTACTTAGTTCTGCATGGCACGGAACTGCTTTTATGAAGTCCTGGCACAGGCATAGGCACTGAATATCTCACTTACAGGCTGCAGGATTCCCCCACAGTTTGTGATTGTACTACAGCAGCATTATTCCAGAACCAAAAGATTATCTTAGGTCCTTTGCTGCCCACTTCAATCCTTGGATCCTGGAAGCAGGCATGCCTGCTTTGACAGTTCTCAGCCAGAGGCAAGAGGAGGCTACTGCTGAACTGCCATCGCAGCTCTGAGCTGCTGTTTTCTGCAAAACTTTGGGAAGGTTTCTACTGGGTTATACTTCAGTAGCATAAATTACAATGATACTTTACAAACAGAATGAAATTGAACCTAAGAGCTTAGTCTAAATTATAGAAGACTGAGTTCAAAAGGCAAGACAAGTCACATGATGGACGCTATGGACAGAGCAGTGGTTAGGAAAACCACTAAATTGGGAAAGCCCTGGGAACAAAGATGTTGAAAGGGTAAACAACAGTGCAGAAGAACAGAGCTTTGTGATGGGCTTCAGTGCCACCAAACAAGTTTGTCATATGCAAGACATCTACCAGTTAGAACAGTCTAACTACAAGCTGTACAGAATAAGTCAGTTTTCTTCCTTTTCATACCTGTTAAAGGGAAGAGCGCAATTGCTCTACATTCTGTACTGGTACATTCTGTCTTGCCTTTACAGTTATAGTATCAGCATGAGGTTGAATGTGGTTTGGTCTACATCAGAAGAACAGTAAGTACTAGTCTTCCTGTGTGGAAGTGGTTACACTGGTGATGTGTAGCCCTAGAGCCATTGCCCATATTCCAGTACTTGTTTACTGGTTTCCCTTGTATACTAACCGCACACTGACACCTTAGCAGCAGAGAGGAAACACTTAAGTATACCTAAACGTGAGAGAGGGGATAGAAGTGATTACTTTCACTGATGACACAGACAAGGTTGGATTAGGCTCAAGACAAACTTTAAAAC
Source organism: Aquila spilogaster (assembly GCA_024606505.1). Lineage (NCBI taxonomy): Eukaryota > Metazoa > Chordata > Aves > Accipitriformes > Accipitridae > Aquila > Aquila spilogaster. The sequence continues at coordinate 2,365 of JANHGO010002886.1, forward strand.
TGGTGCTACCACAAAGTTCTAATTTGGATTTTATACCTTACTGTCTTCTCAACAGTTGTCGAAATTCACTCTTCCAGGTTTACCTCTTCTGCTGTATTGTATTACCCAGCTCATATTTTTAAAGCCACCTCTCAGGTAGGCAGATGAGGTGAATGCAGTCATTTCTCTACTTATGTGAACAATTTCAGATTATAACTGCATTCCCTGTCTAAACTGTAGTGACATCAGTATACAGGCCAAACCAGTCCATATGTGATAGTGTTACAGCAGTATGAAAAACAAACCCTTCGTTAGCGCCATAAAGGTCAAAGATAATCAGGAGAGCTTCCACAAATACCACTGTGGTTGCCAAACAATTTCTGCAAATCATTTGTCTAGTTTTTCCCAGCACTTCAAGAGAAGTGTCTGTTTTCATGGTAGATACTGAAGAGCTTTGTGGTTTCTGCACGGAGATCACCACTCTTCCAGACTGGCTCTCCTGATTCTGTAATGGGAGTGTCTGATTTCCCTCCTCACTACTCAGGCTGAACTGTTAAGCTGTCCATTTTTCCAACAGAACTAGAAATGTAGAGGTTTTTTTTTCCTGTGGATGTTTCTACTGGCTTTATTTCCAAGTGCCTGTGGTAGCCTCTAGAAGATTCATAACCGTGTTGCTCCTGTTAGATGTTTGCATGTTGTCTCAAGTTGCTTGAACTGGCATTAACATTTGGAAATACACTGTATAGGCTTGCTCACTCAGTATGCATTGCACTTGGAAGTAAATCCTAGTTTGTTCAGGAAAAAGGTGACTTGCCTGGCACATTAACAGCTGAACATAATAAACATGAAAGATTTGTGGTATTAGAGCGCAGTAATGAAAACAAGCGAGTGCTCAGCTAGGAAGCCATCTGTGCTAAAAGTGTATATGCTTTGTACTTGTGTTGCTAAACAATGACGTTCCCTAGACAAGATTTTAGAAGCAGCAATCTATGAAACATCATGGTCCTTCCAATTTTGGTCTGCTTTTGTTTAAGCAAAAAGCGCTTGCAAAATATGCAGTGAACTTCTATTCCTGCAGGTGAACCTGAGTAAAGCTTGCCTTATAGCCAGAAAACAGAGCATAAGTTCCTTCCAGTTTCACTGATGTAACTCATCTTACTAAGTGCTATTTAATTGTAACTACTTCAGTAGATGACAATGAAGATATGTGTTTTTTCTTTAAGAAATACATTTATTTATGTAATGTTGCTCTGTGTTGAGTGTATTACAGTGCTTTATAGTGGGCAATCTCTCAGGCTTGCTTCTTTTTCTCCAGTATCATTTCTGGAGATGCATTCATTCTGATCCTCCCAATTCTTTTGTCTATGTACGTGCAAAGGTGGTGGTCAGTACCTGCTCTGCAGTAAGCTTTTCAAAAATGAGCAGTTCCAAGCCAAACTGCCACTGTAGTTATAAGAATAATCAAGTTAAAGCTATTTGGTATTTAATAGCAGTTGAGATAAGCTATCATTTCTGCTATAGAGACTTGCTATCATTTGGATTACAGAAGTTCAAATCTTAGCTCTATTACAGTAAAGTAACAGACAAACCTCACCACGAACATCTCTTGTGATACATACAGGAGAAGATGCCTACTTACCTAAGTTAAAGTAGCAATCTCTTGTTCTAGAAGTAGAGTTTTTAAAGTGATTGTCTAGCTACAGCAAATAAATGCTTTACAAAGCTGATTTTCTTCATAAGTGACTGTGTGGTATGTGACTGTGGTGGTGGGACAAGCTGTAATTCTCAGTGCACACCCAAGTCTATCTAGCACTGAGTGTGATGCAAAAAGCCATTCTTCCTGTAGGAAGGAGCAGTTTTACAATTGCAAAGGTTTTAGTAACGCATAAGCAGCTGTGGGTAAAGCCTCTCTGTTATGCAAAGCGTTTGGGTTAAAGTTACCATAGCAAGGAGTTGTATCAGATAGGAGGTCAAGGTGTTGTAAGTGATCACTTCTGTAGATGGAATAAAGAAAATAGTTTTTCTACGTTATATTATATATATGTATATGTATATAACGTATATTATTATATATATATTATAAATACATAAATAGTTTTTCTATATAGACAGGGAACTATTTTATATGACTTATTTTCCAGCAGCTAGCTGTGTTACAAGGAACGCTTTATAGATAGATAGCAGTCTATTACCTTTTCACTTCTGTAGTGTTTGAAGATTGTTAAGAATAAGGCTACTTTTTATAAAAGTAACACTTCAGTTGTCCTGACAGTCAGTGGAAGAGACACCCAGAAGGTTTTGCTGGTGCCTTATCTCACACTATCTAAGGAGATTCCGCTTTGGAGTGTGTATGTAGTTCAGTCACTGTGCAGGAGAAAAATGCTGGAATCCTCCTGCATGTTGAACAGGAATTCAATCAGGTATGTGTCGTATGCACAGTAATATGGTTAGAAGTCCCTAATTACTTTTTAAATATAAATATTTTTTAATATAATAGAATAATTTGCTTTATACAAATACTGAGCTGTTCAATCAGCTACAATTCAAGGAAAGCACCGTGTTGCTGTGACATTGCTGTGGGATGCTGCCCGTGTGCTCCCTGCTTGGTCAGGAGCGCCCCATGGCCTTTCCCAGGAGCCCTTTTCCTGCCAGGGCTGGTTCTGCCCTGCCTGGAGCCCTGGTGCTCTCCTGGCTGCTCCTCTATCTGCTTTCCTCTGCCCTGTTGAGGCTTCTTGGACTGGAATTGTGTATTAAGATATGCTGATGAGTGGCATGAAATAGTATGTAGCTTTAATGTTAGGTGCTCATAATGTTAGATCATGTTTCCCGTTAATAAATTGTGTCGGTTTGTTTTTAAGGTAGCATGTATTTTGTGTATTTAAATGCTTATCTGTTGGGTTATTTGGTGAAGGCAGTTGTACCCAGGTACACCAAATGGGTGCTCCTCATGTACCTGGATTTACCATACTCCTCTAACAGATTATCTGCATTCTGTTTCCTCTTCCTCATCTTCCATGTTAGGTGTTCATTTATGATGCCTGTGGCTTAGCATGTAATTTAGCCATTAAATGCTGACTGCTTTTTGTATACTTTCTTGTCTTTCACTGCCCAAAGGGCTTCTGTACTACAGCAAAGAACGAAGGAACATTACATCTATGATTTTTTTTTTTAAAGGAAACTTTTCCTTCCTTCCTTCTTCCTGATTCTCTGTTATTGATAGCCCACTTTTTAAGAACATTTCATCTCCTTCTATTTAATTTCTTTTAAAATGTTCTTTCTATTCTGAATGTTGGAATGCCTTTGAAATGCACCGCTGTCATTTGAGGGATTTTTATGTGCGGTTAAACTCCAAAGAAAATAGAATTTGTTTTCTTTATGTACAATTAATTTGTCTTATAACCTTTTTGTATTTTTTGGTTGAATCAGGTGAGAAGTGTCTAGCCTCATAGAAAGTTCTCACTGCAAATGCAAAATGTCAGGCTTGAAATATGTTTCAGGGCTATACTTTTACTTTTGTTATTAGTCCTCAATGCAATTATATGATTTGCAATTGTTGAAAATGTTCTGCTATATACCATATCACGATTGAAAATGTCCAAGGCACCAGATGATGTACAAAGATTTTCAATAAACTGCATCAACTCTATCAGTAGAATATTTCATTGTCACTCCATTGTTTGCTAAATGTATGTTCTTGTGGAGGGAGAGCTACGGTTGATAATAAGTAGCAATAGCTTTCTTCAAAGAAGCCTGAATCTCGAATGGGGAGAAATATCGTGCCCCAGGAACAGGCATGTTAATAGTCACACAAACAAACAAAAATGCTTTATTTTTCTAAAATAACACTTATTTTCTGACATTAATTCAAATTGAAAATTGCCTTGATTATCTCTAAATCATCAGTTATCCAAACATACTCAGTATCCTATATTCCATTTGGGTAATTGAAGTTTGACTCTACAGTGCTTTTAATGAGGTATAAGATTTAACTCATTCGCCTATAGTTCACGTCCTAGGATGGATCAAAGGAAAACTAATTGATGAATGTATAATTAAAATCACATTTATTTCTCTTCCTGATTTCTCTGCAAATGCCATGCTGTTGATGAAAGCACTTTTATAAGTGGTTATGTGCATCGACACAATTTACTGGAGATAATCCACCCTTTGAAGGAAAACCTTTAAACTTCTGTGTCTTCTAACACAAAACTTAGCATAATAGTAAACTTCCTCATTCTGATCTCTGCAGGATGGCTTGATAGTGGAGAACATGCACGATCGGCCCTACACACTGTGCCCTGGGCCCGAGGTGACGGCCGCGATGACAGCAGTGGGCACAGCGGTGCGGCAGCTCTGCCCACACCTTGCCTTGGGCGTCCAGGTGCTGTGTGCTGCCAACCAACAGGCCACGGCAGTGGCTCTTGCCGCAGGTAATAGAAATGACTGATCCGTTATTACTGTTGTTTGCTATGGCATTTACTCTCTGCAAATTGGCCATTGTACTAACATAGATACCATGAAAAATGAGACATGAAAAGCTCACTGTACCCTGAAAAAGCAGAAATTAGATTTTGAGAAAGATGCCTGCTTGATTATAATAGATGATAGTCGCACAGTGCTTCAGTAGGAGGCAGCTTAAAAATCCCAAGGCCACTGCTGCTGCTTTCTAGGTGAAACCTGTCTAACTGTAATGATTAGCTTAAACCTACTCATGTCTAAAAGCCACCTTTGGTGTAACTCTATTTACTTCGGTTAAGTGATATTTGAAGATTAATTTAACCCGCTGTGGTTAAGCATCCTGTTTCAACATCTAATTATATGTTGTTGCTACTTCTGGTTTCTATTAAAACTAAGTTTTCGTTGCATTTTTTTATGAATGAATGGAGCGAAGCTTTCTGTTAATTTTTTTAAATGTATAGCTACCCAAACTACTTAACATTAAATTGCATTCAGGGAAATTAAGTACAAATTAATTTACTGTTACTGCAAGAATCCTAGAGTTGCCAACCTTTCAGTTCCTATGCTTTGCTGAAGCAATTTTAGGTTTTTGTATATAACATTCCCTGATCAAAAGATGGAGACTGGTTTAACAGGGAACGCTTGTACTTCCCAAATTCTTCAGAAATCAAGAGTTAATGTCTATGTTTACCCAAATTGCATATACAACTACACTAAGGTTGCACACTTTGTAAATTTTACACATTTTCCAAATAGGCAAAGTTCTGTAAGAATGAAAAATTAAAAGATGCTTGTGCTGTATGAAACCGATAATGCAGTTAAAATAACATTGAGAAGCATTCATTTCTCTTGGGGGAATTTTTGTTTGTTGATATGTTTTGCACATGGATTTGGTTTGAGTGCTTTAGAATCAGAAGCTGACGCTTTCAAGGTGTACTTGAAGGCTACTTGACAAACTGACAAAGCACACTATTTCTGCAGTGGAGCCTATGTGAAAAACTAGGCCAAAAAACTAACAGAACCCAGTTTTGCTTTAGTTTTCAGTAATTATATGCATGTAGGATACTTGAGATGCATTGTATTTATGCACCTTACTTTTAAAAGTAATAGGTATGCTTCCTTTTAGGAGTGAAATTGATCACTGTACAGGGGATGTAATGCATGAGCAACGAGTTTCCCTTACTCCTCAGCAATTATTAATGAGGGAGAGAATTCCTGAAGGGCCTGAGTTTTGTTCAGCTCTACTACTGTTCTGCACTATTTGCTCTGTAACTGGAGGACAGCAGCTAGGAAGGGCCTGTGTTTAATGCATTTCACTGTGCTTCTCTGGAAGTGATTCTCAGGCTCACTGAGCAGGAAAACAAAAAGAAAAGAAAATCACTTTAGGCAAAGCCATAGTAAAGGGACCAACTTTGTAGGTAGCAAATCTTGGAGTAGTTTTTCTGTAGCAACCTAGTAGTGACTTTAATATCAATACCATTTTAATAGTCATTAAAGATAGCTATTAATAAAGGAATCTTCATATGCTTCAACTACAAAATATTTGATGAAGGTGTTACACTTAAAAACCATATGCAGTATCTTCTGCTGCTATGCAGTCATTCCATTTTCCCTATGGAAACTCCTGTCTCTGGTAGAAATAACTTCAGAAGAGAACTGCACAGGGAAACCATAAGTGGTCTTCAAGTGTAGGTAATAATTTTGTATTGTAAAGAGAGGGGAAGAAGTGAGCAAGTTTATGGTGTGACTGGAAGGAACTCATCAGCAATGTGTGTTTGTGCTGATAAGGATGTTTTAGATAGCCAAATAGTAGCAGATTAAATTACTAAATTTTCCTAGCGTATTGATAAGTTACTGTTATTTTCAGATTTATTCAATAATAAAATCAGGGGATGAAGAAGATGAGAAGGCTGAGGTTTTATTTATTTATTTATTTTAAATCTTAATCTTAAGTACTTATTCTTGGGAAAGCATACCCCCTTAATAGCTGCTTTTAATGACATCCTCCAAAGACTGTATTATCTTCTTTCTTTCCTGTTTCATGAAACTAAACTGCAAGGCAGAATTTGTGTAGTAGAGTTACTCTTCTCAATCGGTTCATTATTTACAGGTGTACCGTGTGGTTTATAGAGGTGCATTATTTCCTGTTTGTAGTTTCTTCTTCAATTAACTACATCTGCTTAAGGTTGAAACAGAATGATGTACCCAGCAGGTCCTTTGAGCGCTTGTAGAAGAGATAAAAATGCTCCCTTACTTGATTTTGTTTAGTAAATATTACTGGTTGTCATTGTTCAGTGCTCAGGAGCGGTCACTAAGCCCGGGTCAGATCTGGACATCTTATTAGGTTTTCCTTACTTATTTACCAATGTGTCTTGTTTTCTGAAGTAAACCGCTGTTTATGCTTGGACTGTTTACTGAATTTCTTGTACTCGTGCTCTGTTGTTGACCTACTTCCACACTACATGGCTTTTCTTTTATCAAAAGTTTGTTAATTATGAAGCAGTAGTCATCTTAGACAGGACTGTTGTGTCTAAAGGAATCGTCCAAAGGCCCTCAGCTGCTATCTGCTCTTTTCTTTGCATTAGTGAGACATTGTGCATGGCTCCAATCCATCAGCGTGTGCCTTTGCAGAGGAGCTGCAGAGCCTTTACAGTAGTGGGGGTATACACCAATAATGATATCTTTATTCTTTTGCAATTCTGTGTGCTTCCATTACAAACACATAGTAGTAGCGATTGAAAGAAAGAACATCGTTAAGCTAATGGAGAAAGACATGGCCTGCAGGGCCTACAGTACAGTGCAGCATCCCTGTACCCATGTCAGCCTTTATTACTCTTCATGAATCAGAGCTCAATTTTTAAAAGTTTATCTTCTACCATCTCCAGCTGACTGTGAAAATGCCCTTTTTCTTTAAGGATCATTTTATTGAAATCCCATGCGGTCACTGTTTCTTAATTAGTCCTCAGTAATGATAATGGCTCAGTTGGTAGCTGATTAAGCGAGGCTTCATATCAGAAGATATCCCAGGTACCCAGATGTCTCCAGGTCTTTTATAAATACAGCTTTGCTGTCTGAGACTCTTCTTCTCCTGCAACCACCCACCAGCAGAGATGCTCCGCAGCCAGTGATACTGTTTAAGATAGGATAGAATTGGCTGAAAAAGTATGCTGATTTTTATTCATATATTTTTTTTTCAACTAACGCCATGCTAATACAACTAAACTGAAGTTCAGCAGATGGGTGCATATTTGGGGGGTACCTGCAGGTGTTGTGGAGCAAGGCAGCAAGCACTGGAACTTTCACAGAGATGAGATGAGAAGCATGTGCTGCAAGCACTGCTGGAGACACTGCATTTTCCAGACTCGGATCTCTTGCCTGTGGAATAAGCTGCTTCTCAATACAGTCTGTTTGGAAATTTCCTGTTCTTGTTTTCCAGTGAGATTACAAGATACATTTTTTTGTTCCCATATAAGTCAGAAATGAGAATGCCTTTTAACTATTTAACAGCTATTACTTTTTGACTTGCTAAATGGGAAAATAAGAATTAGTACTATTTTCACAGTTTTAGTGAATTCATTAGTGGAATCCAATTATGGCTTCATAAAACAGAAGAGTAACGAGTTGGTGTCTTCCTCTACTAGAATTGGTTAAAAATAGTATCTTGTTAGCCTCCAAAAACCTGAATAGTGTGCAACTCCATTAAACGGAGGACAATCCTAATGTTTGCCAGAAGGTCTTGAATTCTTAAGTTAAGGAAGCACAAACCAAACATCAATAAACATGCAAGTGGTGAGCTTCAGTAAGTGAATAGCCCTTGTCCTGAGGTAGCCATTATGATTGCTGTGAATATTTATTATATTTCTAGGCTCATTGATAGTCTTGTGATTAGAGCAGAATTATTTTTTTCTTATTTAAGTCTGATTTATACTATAAACTTAGGTGATTTAGATAAAGCCTGTGGCTAATATTCCTAGTTGCAGAATTCTCAGTCTTACTACTAGTACCTTTAAGTATGCTTGTGACATATTTGTGTTTTTGAATCCTGAGAATATTCTGTGCTTTCTCACCTGCTAATCTGAAGGCATAGGACAGCTTATATTTGAGTTGGCACCATCTGTGATGTTTCATGTTAGCTGGAGTCTGTTGCTAAGCAATACAGGCTCTTTTCCATTGGGCATAAGCTTCTGTTTCTGCAACTTCAGGGCTTTTGGAATGAAACTGAAATCTAGCTTTTAAAATAAACAGGCACCTTGTCATTTGGTAAATACATTTTTAAAGACCCTTTCTGTTTACATCTGAAATGTGTTAAGGTGAGGCCTTCATTGCCTGAACAGTTCTCTGTTAGATGGAATTGCATCCCTGAAGGCTGCTCTCACATGCATTTAGTTCTTCAGTTTGTCAGCTCCAGTTAAATGTGCAGCTGTCTCAAAGCTGGAGAAGCAGTAGAACTATAGAGGGCCTGGAAGAGAGCTCTGAAGCAAACTGGAAGAACAGCAAAAGCTGCACAAGATGTTTGCAGAGCTTTTACACATCCTAAAGGGCATGTGAAATAAGCTTCGAGGCTGTGGAGAGGAAAGGAATACAATAAAGGAGTCAAAATTGTCATCTTTTGCAAAACAGCTGTGGATTCATTATGCCATGGCTGAAGACATCAGTACGTCAACATGAAGATATTTCAAGGCTGTTCAGGGTGGTACCTTGGTGTAGATAAATGGTCTATCAAAGTTGCTTCTGTTCTTAGTCTTCCTCTGAAGTACCCATCCCACAAAAGCTTCCTGATGCAAAGAATGGATGACTGAGTTGTTAAGACAAAGTAGAGTTGATGTTCCCCATAAATTTGAAGTGGAAACTTAATCTTTCTGTACCTTTGGCCCAGCTCCAGAAGTCAACTGTTGATGTGATAGTGTGCAGAAAACACAAGTTGCATTCAGATGGAGAGTCAGTGTATATAATGTGTTGCAGGCTGTGTTTTCCTGCCTAATTTCCTGAAGAAAGAAGACATAGGCTATTCTCATCTCTTTGTCCATGTCCTTGTTGCTTTTCAACCTGTTGTCCAAATTCAGGCACATTTAGCAGGGGAATAGATGTTGGGAAGGAAGTAATACAGTGATGGAGTATCTAGACAGAGGGGAGAGACCCAAGTTAATGCCCTTTTTGGAGAGAAGCTGTGTCGTTAGGACAAAAGAGCTATGTTTTGGCCTATCTACTCCTTGATTCGTGCTTGCCTACTGGCACATCACGGCAAGCGGCAGGACAGGGTGTGCTGTTGCTGAGTCTGTGTCACAGGTACAAAGATTTAAAAACACGGGAAAGCAAGGTTGATTAGTCTTAAAGCACGTGGAATGCCTTGTGTGGAGATCAAATACGGGACAGATATTTTGGTATTCTTCAGTCTTCAGGCCTAGTTAAGAGAATGCTAGTTTTTTCTTTTTTTTCAGGTCTTGATTTTATCCGAGTTGAAGGTTTTGTGTTTTCTCATGTTGCTGATGAAGGGATCATAAACGCCTGTGCAGGTAACCTGCTGCGATACCGAAAACTGGTTGGAGCGGAGAATATTCAGATTTTTGCTGACATTAAAAAAAAACACAGGTAAACACAAGCAGTATTTATGTAAATATTAATGTAATAACGATCTTATGCTTTTCCCCATTTTCTGATTATTTTATATCTGCTCAATGCCAGCAAAGTTAATGATAAAGGGAGAGCTTTATTGTTTGAGCAAGGTCTTGCAGTGCTATTAGGGGATATGTTTAAAAATAAATTTGCACCTGTAAGCTGCAGGTTGCCGCATCTGTGAAGTTTGTAGTTTAACCTTCAGGATTTATAAATGCAGACTGTAAATGTCTCGCATCTGGTGTCAGGTGAGATTTTACATCCTTATATGCCTATTTCGCTTAAAGAAATTATGTTTCAGGAGGCTAAGCATCCAAGGTTATTTTTAGTTATGCAGCAGTTTCCACATACAAAGGATCCAAATCATAATATTCTGGCACTTTAAAAAGCTATTCTCTTTTTTCTCCTGGCTGCCAATAATACTGGTTTCTTCTTAAATCAGTGCTGTCTATGTACGGATTATGTTCTATGATTATCAAACAGAAGGAACTTTTGACAGATGAACCCAGTTTCTTTTTTGCTGATATCTTAACTGTCACACAGTACTTTTAGCTATTTATATGTCACTTTTTTTTTCCTGAAGAACTGCTCAAATGTAATGTATTATACATGCTAAATAACCTAATTAAAATGTTTGTGTATAGTACGTGGGTAATCATGAAAACAACCATGTTTGGAAGATCTTAAATATCTGTGGTTTTGTGTTGGTTTTTTTTTTTGTTGTTTTTTTTTTAATAACTTTCAAGATAGGAAAGGAAACAATGCATTATGATAACATTAAACTTTTAAGGTCCTTTCAGATTGGTTTCTTTCTAATGACTTAAATTCTTTTATATATATATATGTGTATATATATATAAGACACTGCATCAGACTTCCTCGTAAAAATTGATGATTGTATCATGTGCTCTTTCCTTTGTCTTGTCAATTGATAGACTGATATTTCAATTGTACTTTGTAGGTGAAAGGATTTGCTTTTTGAAGTGAAAGGTTTTTGCTTCAGGGAGATTCCAAAGTTGAGATGATCTTAAAAGCCCCATTTCCAACTCATTATAAGTATTGGAGACTTAGGCCTGCCTTCCTCCAGCTGCATAAAGGGAGTGCTTTCTCTTGCACTATCACCACTAATGAAAAGCACTGCAGTTGGTGCATCATGCCTCTTACTATAGGACAAAACAGGGCTCCAATTCTGTTGTCCATCTACATTGACCCAGGAAAGAGGCAGACTGTCACGAGTTGACCATAGCTGCTGTTGCTTCTTTATTTCCAATCAAGCAGAAAGCAAAGTTGGGTGTTGAACCAGCAAAGACTGGAAGTCTTTTAAAGTTTAGAATTGTTTAAATTAGAATGCTATTCCTATAGGTTTCAAAGCATATCACCCATATATCAAAAGCTGCTGTTGAAAAGCTAGGCTGCAGGTAATTGATGTTTGTAATTGCTATGTAAGGTGATTCCTGTGATTATGTTATAGGTAATAGCTATACTTTCTGTGAGTTGGACTTCGTGAAATGGAGGGTCTTAATTCCATTCTAGGTAACGGAACGTGATTTATGAATGACTGAACCATCCACTGCTCCCACTTGAAGTCAGAGCTGCATGTGAGATACAGGTGCTCAACATGCACACAGCTGTCTGAATTGACACTTGGTAGTTCACCCTTAGCAGTCGCTCTGTAGAGACAGAAGACCCAGAGCAATAGAGTGATCAGTTATGGCTCTGTGATGGATAGGGTTGGGTCTCTTTCCTCTTGTTGGTATTGTCATGTTACTTCCCATTTTAAAACAGGCCCCTTACCCTCTCTCTCGCAGAGTCTGAGTTTAGCTGTTGTGACAGTGGGGAAGGTGAAGAAATGCAGCCTAAATAAACATGTAGCAAGATGGATAACTAATGTGTGTGCCGGAAGTAACCACAGGGTATGTTCCTGCTGTTGACAGTGCTCATGCTCTGACGGCAGATATCAGCGTGGCTGAGACCGCCTCTGCTGCTGAGCTCTTCCTGGCTGATGGGGTGGTACTGACTGGTACGGCGACCGGGCTGCCTGCTGACCCTGGGGAGCTGAGAGGTGAGTGGTCATACCAGGTGCACGCAGCAGGCCCAGAGTCAACTTCTGGCTGTACATCTCTATATCTGCTGTTCCTTGAGGAGGAAAAAAGGGGAAGAAAAACGTTCTTTCATTGCAGAGTTTGATTGGATAAAGCAAAGCTGATGTGACTGAGGTTTTATGTGGATTGTCTGTGGTATGTTTCTAACCAACCGTGTGATGGGACAAAAATTATTTCAAGCCTTTATAATACTGAATGATACTTAGTATTACCTTAAAATAAATAAATGTATGTAAAGACTTAGTTTTAGAAATTGATGCTTTTTAATATCTTAGTATAAGAAAAAGCTACTTCATAGACCTAATAAAAATGGCTAACTAAAAGTGCTCAACTCTTCAGTGGAAAGATTTATATCTTTTGGAAAGAAAGTGAAAGTCCTGCAAGAAAAGGGCTATTACAATATGGCACCATTCCAAACAGTAATAGCAGGGAAAACACTGCTTAGAAGGTTTTCAGAAAAAAAATACAAGCTTGTTGGTAGATGGAAAGATATGACATCAAAATCATTTTAAAATGGTGTGGAGTCTTTATTAAGGGAAAATGGTTTGACCTGTGAGTATGGCCCTTTGCGTAAGCATTAATGTGGTTCTTCATGATTTATATTGGCGTAAGTTTTGGCTGTCTTCATGAAACTTGATTGTTCACATGCTATCATGAAAATTCAAATTTTCATCACTTAATCTCAATTTAGTTTCATGGCTTGAATGTCAGGGCCTGTCTACATAAAATAGGTTGTGAAGTTTTTAGGTTTTACTTCTGCTGACACAATACAATCTAGCGTGTTTTGAAGTTCCAGTGCGCTCAGGTCAGTCTGTCAGAGTGAACTCAGTTCAGTGAACGTGCATCAAAATATGTCTATTTGTCTAACCTGGAATTCTTAAAACATGCTTGCTGAATTGTAGCCAAAGCAAGTATCGCTTCTCGTATAGACAAATCACAAGCGCTATTGGACTTCTGTTGAACCATTTTTGTTTCAAGTTGCAGTGATACTTGTAGGGATCAATATGCAGAAATAATTACTGCATGTTTGGTCAAAGTTAGATTACAGTATCTTTTGGCAAAATATTTTTTGAATGAAGAAATATAGTAGCATGATCTCTACTTTTTAAAGTATGTTCTTGTCTAAGCCATTCAATCACAGTTCCTTCTGTATTTTACAAAAGGAGGTGAATAGCGTACTCTACTTGGCATAGAGACCAGCACCCCAAACATCTTTCGAAATAATTAAAAATCATTCCATGTTTTCAGGGTTTTCTCCATACTGTACATGCTTATCAGCATTCAGAATGAATGTTGAACTTGTCAAAATGTTTTCCTTGTTTCACATATGTTTAAAACACAACTTTTTTTTTGCCAAAGAACAGATGATAGATGACTATACTTCAATCGCCAATGTTAAAGTGGAAGTGATGGTTTGTAGTGAATACTGAGCTCTTCAATTCGTTTGGGTGTTTGGTATGGTAAACTGGAAGTGATTCATGGAACAGAGCACCCTGAAAGCTAGGCTGCAAAGGAAAAAGACTGAAAGATCCATCCCTGCCTGCAATGCGCATCACCATATACCCTATTTCTCTCAATGCAGATTAAATTAAAATAAGTAAATAAAACCTCACAAGTCTCTGGGCAGAATCCTAGCTTAACTCCTGCTTTCCAGCATGCATTTGCAGCCTGCACTGATTTCCTGCACTGGAGAGCACCAGATGACCTGCAGGCCTGCGGGCTGCTCTCAGACAGGACTCCAAGCAGGCTGCACCGCTGCTTTTCCTCTATGTGAACCAGTGTGCCAGTTGCAGTCTTGTTCCCTTTCTGGGTCCAAAGAACAAAATGAATCAGTTATCAGCAGTAATGGTGTGCACACATTGATTTTGTGTGTGTGTGTAGTGAAAGCAAGAACATAGATCATGGGTTTGGTTTACTTAGGCCACAGAATTTGGGCATTAGCAGTGCCACTCAGGAGAGCAGTGGCTTAAAACAGTTAAGAGAAGAGCTTAAAAATCAGCCCTCTGGAGTGTGAGGAAATGACAAATGAGGCATATCTATGTCAGTATATTCTTGAAAGGAATCACTTGTGCGGTGTACAAAGTTGTTGTGATGTGAGTGAAATTCAGCATTTCGCGAATGTATGCAGCGCTGGATGAGCCGTACTGTGATGATACAGTTGGGCACCTTTCATCCTGCTGCAAAGCAACTCTTGAAAGACGAACCAAGAGACAGATGAGGTTTTGTCACGTTTTTTTTTTCCCTTGCTTTGTTGTGCAGTAATATAGAAGTGTTTTTGCCTTTGTGTCTGTGTGTTGAATTGACTGACTCGTGATGGGGTGTGGGAAATGAGTGTTTCCCTTCAAGCCAGAGAAATGTGTTCGTTGGGGTTTTGTTTGTAGTTCTTGTCGCTGCCTTCCGAAGGCGCCTGCAGTGCTACCCCCAGCCATGGGCTGTCAGGTTTTCTAGTTGGGATAAATGCTGAAGTACCTAGTTCAAATCCAGCTTCTGTTTTAAGTGACCAAAGCCATAAGGGCTGCTTAGGTATCTATATGAACAAAGTAAAGGGCCTCAGCTGAGCAACTGGTGGAAAATATCACAAAGCCCAGCAGCTGGCTCTGTCACTTCAACTGTTAGTGTTCATAGAAGGGGCAGCAAGACTGGTTCACCCTCCTACCTTTTTGCGGGCTGTTTAGGTCAAAATATAGGCCGCTGCCTTTGCAGTACCCTCCTATAGATAATCAGGAGACACAAGTTTCTGGTCTGTACTTTTCATAATCCCTAAATTTAATGGCAAAGAAAAAGTCCTTTGAATTAAAAAACTAAAATGGTTTACAGTGGAACATTACCATAAACATAGTGTTGTGTATGGTACAGTGATTACTGCATATGAAAAAGCTGTTAAAGAAGAGTAGTGGAGCAAGTTATTAGCACAGTGGTACTTATTTTTACACTGCTCTTTGCCATTGTTTTCAAGCTAGGAGCATTTGGCCTTTATTTCGTGTAACTTGTGCACTCCATAGTTCAAATGCTTTCATTGTGCTCTGCAACCAAGCACTATTTCATTTGATTTTATTGAAGACGTCTGCAGATGTGCTGTCAGAAGAAAGAGCACAGTGCCCTCTAGTTACCGTTTATTGAAATAGAAAAGTGTGCGAGTTCTGTAAACTTCGGGATCTTGTTACTTTAACATCAGAAAATTGTCTCCCTGCTTCTTTGCGTCAAAAAATATAATCTGGAGAAGAAAGCTGAAGAAGCCTTTAAACAAGGCTCAGTGTTTACAGACATCTTGACAGTGACTGAACGTCACCATGCGGAAGCGTATCTCACCACTGTTGCTTTATTTTCTTTTACAAGTTAGAATTTGTATGAACACAGCCGGTAGACAAGTCATGTTCTATTCATCAACTTTAGGCCTTGATATGCTTGGAGATGACTTAAAAGTAGTATGCGTAGCATGTTTAATTAGATAACCCAGTCTTATTGTAGAGTGGGCACTCCCATTACTGTTCTTCACGTTGACAGTCTGAATAAATCTCCAGCACAAGAGTTGAGTTTGGGCTGCATGTGCCATGCATGGATCACAGCAGGAGCTGCATACTTTGCTACTTATGAAAGCTTCATTATTGAGTTATTTTCTTGTAGTTTTACAGCAGTCTTGGGTTCTGCTGTTTAAGTCTTTGTCTGGTAGGGCAAAGCTATTGTCATACACCCATGGGATCATGCTCTGTTTAATTATTTGGCGTTTCATTTTTCCTGCTGATGTGAAATAATTGTAGAGCAACTGCCTGCTAATGTACCTTGTGCATTTGTCTTAAAAACAAATATTGACTTGGAATGCTATTCCTCTGGGAATGCCGGAAAGTTGTTGCACAAATCTGTGGTCAGTTGTAGCACCTTAACTGCGTAGTGGTATCTATGTAGATCAGATAGGCTATTTCTAAGAGCACAGAGATACTATATATGCAGAATTCTATTTTTTCTAGAACAGGATTTCAGTAATAATGTTATAAATAACAAAAAAATGAATTATTTTGTTGCTGTAAGGAGGACAGATATAAAAATATAAAATATGTGAAGAAATAGGCATTTTAATCACATATGCACAATCTTGCTCTTCTTAAAATTTTCAATAAGGGATGTGTGGATTTTTTTCTTTTATGTTAAAAAAAAATGTTGTAAGAAGCAGTTACTGTTCTGAGATGGGAAGATGGTAGGGTGTGAGACCTGAAAAGATATTCAAGAGCATTTGAATTGATCCCCTTTCTTTGGTGAAGTAGGAAGGTGACACATAATTATTTTTCCCTGAAGCATCATTAATGTTAGGCTTCTGATGAAACTTTATTTAAATAAGCAGTGTTTTGAAGCAGACTTTTTTTTACGTATATGCTTTCCCTAATTTCCTCGAGTTTTAACCATCTTACATCAGCTCATTATCACCAATTAAAGCAATTTATATGTTTTTAAATATCAGAAATAATACTTCACAGCATTCTTCTAGGCAAGGGAGGAAGTATCCAGACTTGAGTGACTCTTAAGATGGTGAGTTCAAAACGAAAGGATGAGCAGGATGCCCAGTAATTCTAGCACTGGGGCTTTTATTTATTTATTTTATTTTTTTGCAGAGCTAGTACTGGGTTGAGTTCTGCAGAAAATACTCTAATAAACTTTTATGTGTCTGTGGAGAACCTTTCTGTGGTCAGAACAGTAGCACGTGCTGAATGCAGAAAAATGTCTTTTTCATTTTATTGCCATTTATAGAAAGTCATATCAGTGCCATCTTTTGTGTTCTGGTGAGCTAGTTGGACGTATCAGTGTAGTCTGTCTCGACTTGCTTTCCCACTTTTGTGACCCTGAAACTTAGCAAGAAGCAGAGAGCATGTTCATTTCCTTTCCCTGTGAATAAGACCTTTTTTGTTTCTTCAGTGAAGAACTTCTGCTAGTTGTCAACATAGCATAAATTCAGCAGAAACCTGGCAGAAATATACACCAGTCTAACTACCATTATTGTGATTTAAACTGATGACTGAAGAATTGTAATGAGCACAGCTCTGCTGAATAGTTCTGCCACTTTTAATGATCTCACCAGACTCGCAAAAGTCTGAGCTGATATAATAAATGGAAACAAGAATTTCATCTTATTCTTGTAGCTGTGTTCTGATTACTTCTTAGAAAGACTGGGGGGAAATGGTGTCTATCCTACGTGCTACTGCGATGCAGTAGTAAATGATTGCTGTTTTCCATCTATGTGTAGTACCTCAAGCACATTAAGCCTCCAAGCACAATGGCAAACAGACATGTTAAGTAGATGGGTTAGGTCCTGCTTTGCAAAAGCTTCCTGAATCCAACATCTCTTCTTACCAGGGACAAGAAATAAAAATGAATTTGGTGGAATATAGTAAAATGCACTGCACTCTCAGCCAACCAGTTTTCCTTAATCTTATTTGAATCTTTTTTCATTGAGAAGGAAAAAAAAAGAAGTGTGTGAGTACAGTGTCGAGACACAGCTTTCATGAAACGCTCCTCTGATATGTGATCAGGAATATTATGTTGGACTTGACGATCCTTGTGTGTTCCTTCCAACTCAGGACATTCTATGAAAGTGGGATTTTTCTCAACAGTTATTCAGAGCTGAAAGTGGTTTTTTTTCTCTAGAGTATCTGTATCACTATTGTAGAAGTAAGAGATGTCATGGTTACGAATTTCTTAATACTTACCTTCCTTTGTTGTTGAAACTCTGCATAAGTTTGAGCATGTTGCTTTTACAGAATTTTAAGGATGCATTTAAATCTCAGAGGATTTAATCCTAACTTTTTTTTTCCCCCACTTCAGAGGTTCAACGTGCTGTGAAGATTCCTGTGCTGATTGGGTCTGGAGTGACTCTGGAGAATGTGAAGAATTACTTGGATGCAAATGCTCTAATAATTGGTTCGTATTTCAAGAAAGAAGGTTATTGGGAGAATGGTGTTGATCCTGACCGAGTGAAGAAATTTATGGAGCATATAAGTAAACTCAGAGAATGAGTTTGTCAGCAAGCACTATTTTCCTGTTTGCGTACATAAATGCAGTGTGATATATCGTACAGAATTAAAGCACAAATGTGCACTTGAATGGCTGATAACTTTAAATGAAAGCGCACATCATCTCTGTAACTAGCTGGGGAGCATGGTGGCACTTAACAATGAACTGGTGCTGTGATCTTTGTTTCTAGACCGTACATTTCTGTGGCACTCAAAGCCATCGCCAAGACAAAACCAGCTCTCCAAATGTGTGTGTAGCATATTCTCTCCTATAAGTAAAGTGCTGATGGAGTTGAAGAATTAGTAGTAAATGCTGATTGCAGGATGAGCTGAGTTTTGTTTTGCATGTTAATACAATAGGACACCCTAAGTTTACAGCTAACAGTATTGTAAATTGGACAAGTTAATTAGCCTTTCAGTTTCCCCATCTGTAAAATGATGATAATAGTACCTACATCACAGGGGGGTTGTAAGACATAATGAATGGAGGAACGTACAGCACTTTCATCTCCTCAAATGAAGGGCTCTATTAAAGTTCAAGATCATTATTTTTTCATTAGAATTGTGCATTTATTACAAAAATGTAGTAATTGTATACCATACAAAAATTTAAGATAATTGGGAAATTGATTTACCTACAATACTTACTAGAGA
The DNA here is from genome assembly GCA_024606505.1 of Aquila spilogaster. Classification (NCBI taxonomy): domain Eukaryota; kingdom Metazoa; phylum Chordata; class Aves; order Accipitriformes; family Accipitridae; genus Aquila; species Aquila spilogaster. The sequence continues at coordinate 21,170 of JANHGO010002886.1, forward strand.
ATAAATGTAAATATTTAATTACATTTTAAGTAGTGTTGAAATTTAGTCAAAATGCTTTGCAAAAATTGGAAATTTTAATAAAGTCTTATTTTTCAGCAAGCTCCTACATCTTTGTGCCTCTTCAGACTAGCGTTAGTGACGTTAAAAACTGCCAGGTTCCTTCCAGCACACAAGGTGTAATTACGATGGAATCATTTCTACCAGAACTGACAGGTAAACACAGATTTTCATTTTTGCTGTAAAATGTAGAGGAGAAATGTGACAGACTAACTGTATACTGTAAGACTCCCCTTGAGTTTGATCTTTTAGCTCTAAGGAAGTTTTTTAAGAACAACAACAACAACAAAGGATACCTGTTGTGTCACGGCTGTATAAACTGTGGGCGTATGTTTTCATTCCTTGGGACCGTGAGCTACGTTTGCCTGCTGGGATCTCTCTCTTTCCTTGACATCTGTGCATCAGGCTTCTGCCAGTGCTTATGAAAGTTATATTGTACATATCAAAGCAAGTATACAAACGTATGTTTTTTTTCTGTCAGCTGGCAGAGTGCCCGTGCTTCTCTGAACAAAAGATACATCCTCCTTCAAATGGCAAAAGAGATTTTCAGGAATCTTAGCTTCATAATCACTGTTTTGGAATAGTGATTCCAAAACATCACAGCGTGAGATTATCTTCTCCTCAGGTTCCTTTTTTCTGGACTAGCCTGTCTCCCACATGACTCCCATCTAAAGCAGACAAATAACTTTGGTGAGCTGACCTCTAGAGAAGCGATTGTTTAGACCCTATGGCAGCCTTGGCATTCTTCTGCTTATCTCCATTTTCCTCGTAAGTATGCTGACAAAGTTTCAGTGCATAGAAATTCTTCTACGGGTGTCTTTATTGTGAGTGGCACTACTTCTAGAGTCCACATTTACACAGGTGATTTAATATGCTGAGTGTTTGGACTTCCATCAAAACTACTTGTCATAAAAGGAGCATTTGTGGATGAGCCACGTGCAAAAAGTAAAATTAAGGAAAAAAAAACAGTGAAGGAAAAAAAAACCATGAAGTCATCCTCAGTCACCTCCAGCTCTCTCTCTTAGCTGCCAGCTTAGGCAGTGCAGAAATAGCTGAGGATCATGGAAATGCTCTATAATTTTTTTCTCCACACACTTATTCACTCTCAGCATATTCTGAGGTATTTTTCAAGTTATTGATTTCATTTAACGTCTAAGTTGTTTGAGTTCCATCCTGTGCCCTCTTTATTGTGGAAAAATATCATGCTAAATGAAATAAGGTAGATCTTAGTAATATCAGGATGCTTAGATTAGAACACTTTCACCTTTCTATATTAAGGACTGTTAGGGTTTTCACAGCTTTCATCATTGCACAGATTTAGTGATGTTTATACCAAAAAATATTTTCTGTTGTTAACAACTTCCAAAGTTGTTTTCAGTAAACCCGTAAGCCAGGAAGGCTAACGTGAGCAGAGTAAACACTTGCATGTAGTCAGTTGAAAACTACAAGCAATATTACTGTTCAGTGATAATTATATGTGAGGAATTGAATGCAATTGCCAAAAGTCACACTAATTACTGTATGTAAATCTAATATGCTGCCAGTGTGTTTCTTGAGTTGGCTTCTATTCATTCCTGTCCTAAAAGTCACAAGTGATTATGAATGTGGGACTTTCATTCTAAAAGACCAAAAAGGTAAGTGAGAACTACTTTGCTTAGATCTTGCATATAGCACCAGAGGTAATGTCATACACAGTCTTTGTATGACAGCAGCCTAGTGTACTTGTGTCATATTCATAACGTCTTAGTACTGTAGGCAGCACTTTCACTGGCAGTACTTCATTTCATACCACTGTGTAATGCTTAGAGAGGGGACAGGCCATGAGTTGGACCTGCGTTATTGCAGATAAACTGTAAGTGCAAAATGTAGGGACCAGAAGCAAGGGAAAGCTGATTTTAAAGCCTGGAAATGTGACTGATCACTAGCTCTCCATCATTCTTTGTGCTGGAAGTATTTGTCTAGCAGCATTAAGCATCTGCTTGCTTGTTTCACACAGATGCTGTAAGTAGAATTTGACCTTTTGTTCAGAAAGTGTTTGAATGTTTAATGTAAAAAATATGAAGTTATCAGAAAGGCTGTCTCTTTTGGGAAGAGTGTTCAATTTTTATACAGCCCGAGTTCTTAAAGTACTTTGGAGCATGAATAACTTCAGAGCAGAACAAAGAAGGCAGCGCTAATGTGTAGAAACTCCAGAAGTAAATAACAGCTGTTCAAGAAGACTTCTATTAAATATGTATTAATTAATTTGAAGTGCATCACTTAAATATGTGAAGAGATTATCTTGTGTTAATTTACATTAAAACACACAGCACTTGTTAGCCTCATTACTGTATCCTAAGTATATCCTAAGCTATCACCTCATCCCACACTGAACATTTTGTTGGGTGTTGATTGCCTTCGATTTGCCCTTTTAAAATGTCAGATAGTGGCCTCTTTCTTGCTGGATCTCTTCTTTCTCAGGTGTTTTGCTCTTGCACGGTTACAGTATGTACAGACTTGTGTCTGTTATGTGCTTAACAGAAAAAAAATAGATCATGAAAATGTAACAGTGACTATGCACAATTCAGTTCCCTGATGTGCCCACCTGAACTTTGTGTGTGGTTTTCACTGTTGACTTGTGCACCAGAAGGAAGAACACAAATGCCCGTTTATGTAATACAGTTACTCAAATCTTTAGTATTACCTTTAGTACAGGAAAGACACCTAGAAAAATGAGATTTCTGTAGTGAAGTTACAGAGAAATAACATTTGCTGATAATAATAACAGACTTTGTGATCTAAATCAATCTGTAAATCTCATTCCATTCATAAAACCAAAGTGTTTTACCCCTCAGGGTAACCTGAAGAGGAGCTATCCTGGACAGTCACACTAGCTTAAAATTCCTATCTCCTAGTTTTTGGTTTTAACTTCTGAGCTGTACCTTTGTCATCCTACTTCTGACTCCCATGAGAAAGTGCTAGTTAGCCCATAGCATTTCATAGCAGTTCTTGTTCCTGCACCTATCTCAGCAGACTCATCACCGAGAGAAAACTGAAAAAATATAAAGGACTTGCAGGCTGGTTCTGGCAGAGCAGGAAAGGGGAAGGCAACTAAAATATCTGGCTGTAGCAAAATCTTGAAGTCCGTGACAAATTACTACGTAGCATGATTCTCTCGAGAGAAGTGAATGGGGATGTTTATCCCTCTTGACTGTAGTTTCAGGTTGTTTGCAGCCTCTTCAGTTAAGACTCCACGAGTTTGCACCTGGGTTACGTTTCCAAGATCATCTCTGCTTGTATGTGTGCTTAGGGAGACATCTTTTGCTAAATGAAATCTGAAGTTTAGCAGGATAATTATGGCAATAGGGCTGATATCTGTAGCAAAATCCAGGCTTGGAATTTGCAGCTCCTTGGGTTAGGAGCAGATTATGTGTCCTCAAAAAAAAAAAAAAAAAAAATAGCAAAGGTTTGCATTAGAGAAACTTCATTTTCTGCACCCTTGTCCTAACAACCATGCATTGTATGTGGGGCTGAAGCCATTTCTGCTCTATAAACTAGAGAAAGAGAATTGTTTTTCGCTTGTGTGATATTATAAGCGTGACGTCCTGGAGTTGACTTTGAATGCACAATAAAGACAAAGAAGTGGTACTTAGATGTTGAGCTTAGAAACAGAACTGCCTGGATTTGTTTTGTTTTTGTTTGTTTATTTTTGTTTTGTTCTTTTACATTTGCAGTGCCAATCTTTGAAGCCTAAATGATATAATGTTCTGAAAGGATGGAAAATTGGACTGAGATATTCTTTTTGTGGCCTAATATGCCATGGTGCGTAGTGGAATTGAACCCCCTTGTTCCACTCTATAGTCCCTGCTGCAGAAGTGCTATCAGAACTTAAAATCCTTCCAATAAATACTGAGTTGGATTTCCTCCATAGAGGTATCAGGGAAAATTATCCAATTAATTCCTTGCTGTTATAAGAAGCACTGCTTTTACTGGAGCTTGCAAGAAATTGTAATATGGAACTTCTCTCCATTTTTTTTCTACTCATTGTTTGACTGTTACAGACAAGGGATTTTTTGATCCTTTGAATGCTTGTTCGCATTCAGAAAACCATTGCTCCTTCCTGTCAGCATGTGTAGATCTGCAGTGAAAAGACAACACAGAGGCAGCAGTGACACACGAGTCAGGCCGGAAGGTTTGTAGTTAAGTGTTGAGACCGATAAATGCTTTTTACCCCAAGTCTTCAAATGCACAGATAATTTTAGAGGAGGGGAAATTTCTGCAAATAGGAAAGCCCCTCACAAGAGGCAAAAGGGCTACAATTCGCAACCTGATTTGTTTCTTTTCCTTGTAGTTTGAAGCTTTAGAAGTAGTAAAGGTAAGGAGAGCCTAGCATGTTTCTTGTTAAACAGTTCAGGGTGGGAAAGAGTGTGAGGGTAATCTTCATGATTAAAATATTGATTTTTTTTTAACAGGCAGGTTTCTTTCAAGATGTCAGCAAATGACTTTGCTGAACTGGGCTGAAACTACTACTTCTTTCCTGTCACTGTCAAGCTCTCATTGTTTCGCAGTGTTGGACAGCAAGCCTTATGCTTTGATTTCTTTTTCCAGAGGACATTACTCTCTCTGAAATGAATGGCAGAGAGATGGTGCTTGTTTGAGGGGAATGTTTGGTTCCTGTGTGTTCCTCTGCTAATAGTCATATTCTGCTGTAGCTGTGTAATACATGATCCATTTTTTTTAAGAAGCGTGGTTTAGAATTAGCACCTGGTTGAGCAGGAGCAACCCCCGTTTTGCCTGTTAACCAGAGTTCTTGAATCCTTCCCCATCTTTGATTTCCTTTTTGTATATTAAAATGCATACGGAACTTCTATTTTTGTCCTGCTACCAGCAAAGGAAGATGGAATCTAATGTAGGTGGTAGGAGCTGATGAACCTGCTGGTATTTCAGAGCTTATTGCTTTGTGAATGTTTGGTGTATAAGTGTAAATTTGTTGAAAAAGAATCTTTAAATAGTTGAATTTGCCAAATGCCAGTCCTAAATCCAGATCTTAAACAACACTTTCTTCTTCCCGTGGCCCTCTCTCAGCTGTGGCTGTGCAGGGACCAAGCAAGTTACTGCACACCACTGCCTTGGTGTGCTTGCTGAGGGCAAGGTGTAGAACCTGCCCATCCTAGCACTCCCTGGGTGCGGTGCCCCAGGACTAAGCTTACTGGACACACAGCAGACACTGCTCAAAAGGCAGTGGGTATTGTTCCCATACATTTAATCCACTGCCAAACCCCATTCTGGGGAACCTGACTTTGTGCAACTGGAGATGATGTTGCGCAGAAGCTTGCAACAGAGAGTTAACATGCAGGCAGTGACCACTCAAAATCTTGGAGACACTTCATTACCCCTGGGAGCTCCAGCCTGTGCATGGATGTCAATACATTGATTGTGTGAACAAATGCTCTGTCTGTGAGCGTCTGTGCGGAATTTTGCAGGGAAATGTGGGTACAGGGTGCTGTGTGCACCACTGCCACACAACCAGGGAGCATTTGCAGAAAGACAGAACCACAGGCTGACTGAGCTTGGAAGGGCCTCTGTAGGCTGTATGCGGGCCTATAAGGAAGGGGACAGACTCTTTAGCAGGGTCTGTTGTGACAGAACAAGGCAAAATGGTTTCAAACTAGAAGAGGGGACTGAGTGTAAGAAAAACGTTTTTTTTTATGATAAAGGGGGTGAAGTGCTGGAACAGTCTTTCCTGAGATGTGGTGGATGCCCCTCCCTGGAGATATTGAAGGTCAGGCTGGATGGGGCTCTGAGCAACTGATGGAGCTGTGGGTGTCCCTGTTCACTGCAGGGTAGTTGGACTAGATGGCCTTTAAGGGTCCCTTCCAACTGAAATGATTGTATGAAATTAAGCATGCAAGATAGTAATTAAACTCAGAATTGATTGATTTAGTGCTCCAGCTACTGTATTAGCTGTGCCATGTTTTACCACTACCCAAATGAGGTCACAAAACAGAGGAAACTGAAATCATGCTTCCTATAAATATAGGAGGAATCCCAGATTCAACAGTAAACGAGGATGAAGAGGAAGGCAGTGCATTAGGGACAAGAAGTTTCCTGCAGTTCCTGCCTCATTGTTTATTGCAGCTTCCTGCTTTTTCATTCCGCCTTTCAATTGCATATACATAGATTATAGTATGCAGAAAACTAAGAATAAGCTGAAGGAAGAAACTGAATTAATGAAGACATTCTTGTAACAGAAAAGATTCTGTTGTCCACAGATGCGCAAAGGAAAATAGAAAAGCAGCTGCCCTTAGAAATGGAGTAAAGTAGAGATAAGTGCCATGTCATTATGCTTTAGTTAAAATCTGAACTGTTTAATGTATTTGTATGAGAAGATTCGTACTTGTATACAGGCATGTAACCAAGAGGAGAAACAATAGTATCTTGTGGCTCAGATACTGTCCTGAATAGTGTTGACATTTAGTTTAACTTCCAGGTGGAGAGCAAGGATAAAAGTGATTTCCTTCAACTGTTCTGCTATGGATGACAACATTAATAATTGGCTTATTGCAAGAAACTTCAGCTTCCTCAGGATAAAACTATCAGATGTATAATTGTTCTCTGTCATCTTCCACAGAAAGATTCTGAGGGGCACAAAGCCCCTATCTCACCAGTTCCTCCTCTCTTCTGCGGACTGTTTATTTGTGTTTTCTGAAAGCCTTTGGGCAGATTCACTATAAAGGTGATGAAAGAAACTTATGTGGCAAGTTGGGAGTTAGGTTAGATGAAGTGGAGTTGAGATGCAGCAATCAAGGGACCCTACTTCCTGGATCAGCTGGCCTGTAGAATTAAGAAACTGAGGATATAGTTGGTGGTAATGAGTTCTTACATTAACAGAGTACCTGTACCACAGCCATGAGGTGGGGAGCACTGGAGTTGGCGTGAGCTGCCTTATTTTACTCCTTGCACTAGCTCCCCCGTGCAATTTTGCTCTTCTGTGTAAAGTATGGACGGAAGCATTCATGAAAGCAAATGCAGCTAGTGGCACTTGGGCTTTGAAAATTAGTTTATAACACCTTACTAATAGTAATTTGAAATCTTGAATAGTTATATGACTAATATTTCAGTTGGGCACTGAAAACCCAGTTTCAGGGAATAAGGTTGATTGTTTGTTTTTTATTTTTATTTTTTACACAGCCTTGGTCAAATAGCCACAAATATTATAGGACTCCTCTGAAGCTCTAGCCATGGCTGCAGCAGCAGGCATGGTGAAATAGATCAGTGGTCCAATCTGCTTTGACAACTCCTATGTAACTAAAATAGGAAAAATAGAAGAGAAAATTTGTAGGGCTGGTAGTGGCTTGTATTTTTCAATAATTTATCAAGATTCGAGAGCACAGATT